>JAECUM010004288.1:0-101101 GCA_016617855.1 Megalonaias nervosa | reverse complement strand
AGAGAGAGAGAGAGAGAGAGAGAGAGAGAGAGAGAGAGAGAGAGAGAATTGACGATATCTGACGGATCTGAGCGGATTTGGTTGCAAATCTTAGAAGTCCGTTCGAACGTGTTTAATCCTCTCCAGGGAAACATGAAATGTGCTCGTGACATACAAAACGTGCATACCAAAGCGAAGGTGGAAGATCAGATTACTTTAAAAAAATTACGATCCGAAAATTTTACGTAAGCAATATCGCAGAAGATAATGTTTATTGATAAAAAGACTGCTCAGTCTATCGACACAACTTTAACCACAATAATCAATATAAAAAAATAAAAGAACACATTCTAATGCACCTGGGACAGTAACGCGCTTTCAGATTAGACGAACTCCAAAAATTGGGATTAATAAAATCCATGATATCGTGACCAACATTTTGACACTATGATGATGTTATTGATCTGCATGTGAGGAAGTACTAGATAGATTTACATTATTGCCTATGCTATATGTTGACAAATCTTTCAAGGGTATTTGAGAGTAGGGAAACAGTCTTGTATTTGAAGATTAAAGTAGGGTAATGGTTTTATCTTAAATATTCACTTTATTGACCCTGATGGGGCGTCGCCGGTAACACAAAATTATCGACAGCAAAGGCACCACCAATGTCTTCAGATCATTAAGTATAGAACTCTACTCCCATAGAACCGATATAAAAGCAGTAGTAAAATAATGTGGACTTAATACCAGAGTCGTATTAATCATGTTGTTCTTCTTTCGCAGCTGGATTATGAAACCTCTGCCGAAGTGTTTTGCGCCGTTCGGGTTGGTAAATCTGCCACATGGCCTACTTCATCAGCCATTCCAAGTCAAAGTTAGTATGACTTTGGCGACTTCCTTCAGCTTTTTGTAAGCTGGCAGGCCCTTCCGGTAACTTCGCGGACTGCTTCTTCCTGATTCTTGGTATCTATCGTGTCTTATGGCCGTTTAATCAAATTTTGATATGCCAACGATCAGCTTCAGTATGTCAGCACAACAGATCCATGCACCTGTGAGTTCTAAAAAATATATGTAGGCCACGCAGCCCACGACGGCAAGTCCCGCTATGATAAAAAAAAGTCAGACAACTTGGTCCTATCACAAGTCTGTGAGTTGTCGTCTGTTTTCTCGCCGGTCACCAGGCAGAACTCACGACTAGCTTCGCTGATATTCTGGTGGATTTTTCATTAAACTATTGGCTGCGCAGACGTTCTTTAAGGTAATAGAGACGCTCGTTTTGCATCCCATGCTTCCCGTACTGCGCACCCTGGAGCTCTTCCACAGCCTTTTCGTGTCGTTAGCGTTCCTCGTTGGCCGTATCTGGTCTTACTGCATTGCAGGAAGTGATTAAGCCAGGGAAAACAGCGGAGTTAGGAATTTGTGGCTAGTTGTGTTTTTAGCAAGCGTATGACAATCATTAAATACCCAACTTCAAGACCGCCGAGTTCTGCTCAATGGTATAAAGTTCTCTATGATTTTCGGTGTAGGACTGTGGGGTCATCTGGCACGCTACTGTTCCATATGAAAAGGGTTTAATAGTAGTTGCGGTGTTTGTTGTTCCTTCAAGACCGTTGCTCTTTGCATATGGGAGCCGCGGAAAGAATTACGTGATGTCAGCAGCTAAAGTTAGGCTAACTCGGGGTACATAAGATGGCGCCGCTCCATCTTACGCTCATGCCGAGCTTGCCAGTACTACTGTTCCTGTGGGAGCTATGTGAATACCAGCGTTCTACTCATTCTGTCGTTGTTTTCGTCATGTTATTTAAGCAGGTCTTTTATCAGCAGGGACTCTACCTGGCTTCTAAAAATAGTGACCTTCAGCAGTGCCTGAGACGGTATCGCTGACGGTTCCGACATCAATACTGTTGACTGTTCCAACTTCGATTACGCTGTCGAACTCATTGTTTGATGTTTTGTGAGTCTGCTCTTTCAACATATATGTACGTTATCATGCCAGTTGAAATTGGCTCTTGTACTGGGCTGTACCAAAAGTAGATACGGCTAATGATACTAGACAAAGAGACATGGAGTAGGGAAAGAGCTATTAAATCTCTCGCAAATTGCACGCGGTTGTGTGAGTGCTTGAGTCTTCGCCTCAGTTTAATCCATAGGTTGCAATCGAATCCCCAGACGCTTAGTTGCTGTTAGAATGGCTAGAACGTGTACCATTTCCGTCGTAAAGGCTGTGTACCTAATGACCGGTGTCGCTACGTTGTTTCCGGGGAACTACTGAGCCAAATGGATATGGTTACTATCACAGGTATTTAAATCATAATATTCAGAACGCTGGTGATTTTACACTCAGCAACGACGACACTTACATTGTTACAGGTCTTGGATTTTACTTTTTTAATCTCCATGGGCGTCATAGTAATGGATCGGAACCGTCACTTTCATATGGTGTAAATGGAGCCTTATTGGCACAAAATGATCGCAGTCGTGATTCAAAGAATGGCATCACACACGAAAGCTTTACAACTAGCTTTGTGTCTACCGAAGATGCTATCCAGTGAGATGGCCTCACTGTCGACACACAAAAGTCAGTGTTTTCAGCTACTCTAACTATCTTTTTCTCCCGCAATTGGAACTCGCGTAGCTTAAAACAGTAGTAACATAATCTATGGGGGAGGAACCAGATATTGACAAAAAAACGTGAACCATTAGTACCGCCTGCCAACCCTGATATCAACAACGGACTATTCACGCAGTTCGAAAAACAAATTGACATCGACCAGAAATACAAATCAATGGTGCAACTTTGCGCCAAATTAGGATTAACAGGTCCGGGATCAGACTGTTGTGGAAGCAGGATGCGAAGCAGATATACATTAGTACTCGAACCACCCAGGGCACCCTAAGCCAACCTGCCGACAATTAAGACTTTCGCTCTCAGAACAACAGCTAAATGAACAGTCCTCTGATGGTCGCGGGTGGGATTCCTACTACAATGAAAATGTAGTATGTTACGAAACCGAATACATGCTGATAACATTTCCTTCGAGGTATGTAAAGTCCTCCATCACTCGTCTCGTCAGTAAATCAAAAGCAAATGCAACCCTCGACCCCACCCTAATAAAACCAGCTATATTCGAAAAGGGTATGTTCTGCGACATTACATTGATCAGTCTAAAAATACGCAATCAGAAAACCTTCCATCATTAGTCAGGATCTTTGCAATTTTTGGCGGCATTTTGTAGACCTTTCCATTTCTGGATTAAAGAATATTATGGAAACTGATATTTTTTTCACTTCGTCGGCGGTTTGATATGCACGCCCACAGGACAGCTTACCTCCTCCCTCTCGATTTCAACATCAAATACATTTTTATATCGTGCTACCCGCTGAGGAATTATAATGTCACTATACCTAAAATTCTAAGATCCCTAATATTTTTTGCAGAAATATCTGCGAGGCACGTGCATCCTTACAGGCTGAGACCAAACACCGTCGCGTCACCTACACAAAGCTAATCGCGCTGTAAAAGTAGTCAAAGCCTTGGTACAACAGTAACGGTTGCGTCTCGGGGCACGGGTTGACTGGGATTGTAATGATGTCAACCATTTTATCATCACCCGTTGTGTTTGCCATTGAGACCACTGCGTTAAGTTGTGGTTTGATTTATGTTGCAGCAAACTCTATCAGCCAATGGCTCTATATGAAAGCCAAAAGCAAGCTGGAATCCACGTCATAGACAAAACAATATCTGACCACGTATCAAAGACGCTACTCTGCAACACCATTTCAGAGGACGAGTTAAAACTCACTGTGGACAATTCAGTCTTCAAAAATGAAATACGCCTTGCATCGCAAAAGGTATATGTTGAAATCAACAAGTGGCAAAGGAATTAAAGTATAGCCCGCTGCAAAGTCGAAGTAATCTGCCGGGTATTAGGAGTACGCTCTAACGACTAAGGCCACCTGATCGGTTAGATATTAAGAAAGAATACATTTTCATTTAAACATACTTTTACAGCTGGAGGCTGCCTCTGTAAAGTCTACAGCTTCCTAACAAAACTCACCTGTACAGTTGCTATACAAAGAAATGTTTTGGCTAAACGTACCCTGGATGTAGTCAATATACGACCAGAGAACTCAGGGTAATAGGGTCTCTCACCGTCTGAATATGTTTATCCATTTGGCCTAATGTATAAAATCCTTACCAGGAGCACAACAAGGGACGTATGGAATTAACGTAAAGCCCGCTAACACCTATGATACTGGTCATTGAACATTTATAGCTAGTAATACTAAATAAAGACAGAAGAGAGAACCATTTATTCGCTTACTTTAAAATTGTGATGCATCTCAAAATCAGGTGTTTTAGCAAATATTAATTTAAATTATCCAATATGGAAACTGCATAAAATCTTGTAAAAAAAATGAAAAATCTATCAATTATTTTGAAACTCACAGAATCCATATTAACTTAGACTGAGTAATGATGTTAGTTTATCGTTTTTAACTCTGACACCGTTGTAAAGATAGAACAACTGTCGTTTGATAAAGAAAGTGTTCCGGACGGATAATGTCTGCCGCTTGAGGAACATCTGGCTCTGATTAAGTTCAAGTTCGAAAATTAATTTTAAAGATTTCACAGTTGAAGGTTTAGTTGTAAATATTAACACAGTTTGTAAATTTTAATTGCTAACACTTAATATTCGAATTACAAGGATAAATGTTATGGCGAGTAATGACTCTTCTTCTTAATATTTTGGTAATATATTAACTAATCTTTAAATGATGTGAGCAAGTCTTCATACCCTCCTATACGCATTTAGATCTGCGACATTTTAAGGCATTGGTCCAACATCACTGGATCATTCCATGTCAGCAAAATCGACCTTTTTCCTAACATGGAAAGATATTAATATATTAAATTATTCAGTCACACCTTTCACTGACACACACGCGCGCACAGTGTAATCAAGTCTATCCTAAACTTGAATATATCATATCTGCAATAATTACCCATGCAAACTAATAAATAATCTCTGCCAATGGAACTTTCATCCTGACAAAATCCGAATCGACCCCCGTTATATCCATGCACACATACAAATTTTGTGAGAAACTAATTTATATATGTATCTTTTATATTGAGACATGGCCAATACGAAGTACATTCGTCAATTGTATGTTTGCACAACAAAACAAAAAAGCTTATACTTGTGGACAACGTTTCATGGGATCTCCATTAGTGCATTATACTATCAAAACATTAGATGTTTTCCGACATCTAATCTTTCGACATGTATGTTACTTTTAGCGGGAATCTGATATAACGTATATTCAGTGACAGTAGCGTACGTTCAATGCATCTCCGTGTCGACATTTGCACTTACTGTCAAAGAAAACCTTCTCTGAACAGCAATACTGCTCGTTTCTCCTCGTGTAAATACGTATGTATGTATATATGTATGTATATCGATGTTATCTGATACCTTAGTCAGACTGTCGGCAGATAGTTTCTTCCACCAGTTTCGAAGAAAAGGACCAGAAAGAGCCTCCTGTGTTGTATTTTTGGAGACATATTCACTTTCTGTGGTCCTACCTATTATTTGAATTTTTCATTCATTCCATGTCCTTTACATCACGACGGTTACTAACAGTTATATAATGTTGGTTCAAATTACTGCAGTAAATAGATAATAGTAGTTTTCTGTCCGATAGCTAATTGTTGTTCAATTATTATATTATGCATTGATTCAAGGCAAAAATGTACTCTCTACATGCCAAATATATTAGGGTTGAAATAGCATTGCCTATACGGACTGTAACGGCTGATGCAATAAAACAAAATACAGCAAGATGCAATCATACTTTTGTAAGAAGTACGTCACTTTCGATGCTGGCTATGATGAACGATCCTATCATGACAATATTGACATGTATATGTTACAGACAAAATCCGGAAATCAAGCAAGTAGTAGAATGGTACAACAAACGACAAACGTGCCACTTAATTTGTGCTCAATTTACATACATAGAAACCATGTAATTTGCATTTCTTATGTTTTCTATTTATTTTAGTTGTATGTTTGAAACGATGCGCTGCTACGAACGAAATTAAATATTTATTCCATGTTTGCCATTTGAAAGCTAGATTTTTCATTCAAAGTACGATTTACTGTGTATTCGTTACACTTGAACGGTTGAACTTTCCATTCTTTCTTTCACTGATAGCACTGACAGCATGTCCTTATGGACACGCTCGCGATTCAACTTCAAGACAGACTATTTTCCTTTCTTTAAATCAATTACAATCCGTCTAAAGTCAGGAAATGAAACTTGGCATTTTCAGATAGTACTACAATAGAAGATATTTAGATTATCACGTTGCATTTCCTATTTTCAAGGTAGTAGCTTTTAGTAATATGTCGTTTCCATTACACTTCTGTTCTGTTCTATGCCATTCAAACCATTTTAGATAGATGGATAAATCTTGCTATAGAATTTGTGTCATGAATGTCAGGATTAAACTTGCCATGGATCGTGCTTTGCTTAGACAGTAAAATTATACATTATGTACAACAGCATTAGAAGTACATGAAATGCATATTGTGTCTCAACTTCAAAAATCGAGGTCACAGCTGAATAATTTAAATCATGTCTTACTTTCTCTTCCGCTCTATAACTTTAGATTCTTCTGAAATTAAAACATGAAAATTGGTATTCGTAAATAGTATTATAACAAGATATGTTGAGATCCAGATTATGTTGAGACCCAGACTGTTGGTTCCCTTCTTCAAAGTGAAGGTCACATTAGTACTTAAAAGTTTCCAACACTTTTGTTTCCCTTATTACTTCAGGGGTATTTGACGTTGAGGAGTGCACTTTGGACTCAATTAACTTGTGCGTGGCACAGCACCGACCCATTTTTAAAGAGATGGAACTTGTTACATTTGTATATTATAACCCCAGAATGTGTTTAGCAGAGTATATCGAGGATTATTTTCTCAAAAGGATGGTCATAGGCTAATATCTCAGGCTACAGTTACATTTTCCATTCTCCTCTTTAACATCGGATCTGTTGAAGATAAATGGAAATACGGTAGAATTGTGATATACTATCACTAGTAGATGTGTTGCATTCCTCGCTTGAGAATCTGTTCTCATGGTCAAGTTGACGTATCTTGTTTCTGTTTCTATCTTAAATGAATATACGATCCCAGGTACACGTATGCTTTTCAATTGATGGCAGCTCATTTATCACAGTCCTCTCTTTGTGTTGCTGTTCTTTTACTCTGATGCACCTTGAAACTGGGTCATGAAGCTTAAGGGCTTTCCATATACGCCCTGTTAGTTTACGGTTTTTTCTTTAACATCACAATTAAATTCTATGATTATGAATTTGTGGCCTCAGTACACTAGTACCGTTACAAATGAAACTGTATTTGCTTGTTTATCTGAACGTAATAAACAAAATATTCCTACAAAACAGACTACCAAACAACAAAAGCTACCACAAATCGCACGACGGTTGCACAGACAACTTCCAGTACGTTGGAAACAACGATCACAACACCGTCTAGCACAATCATTTCCAGCTCAAATGAGACAACAAGCATAAAAGCATCTTCAGCCAGCTTGATAACAACAAATACCACGGGAGGTTCTGGAATAACGACTGCATCATCCACGATAACTACAGCGAATACATCAGGTACGTAGAGTATTATTCTTAATGAACATATTTAACTGAGGCATCTAGGCATACAAACTAGTGAGTTTAATAGATAACACACTATATATATTTACGTCCACGTGTAAATTACATAGTTAAGTAAATATGTACTCAGCATTGCAGTATTGCATATTTAGTATTTTATCTAAGAATAATGTTCAATTTGTCACATCAAATGAACTAATTAAAAAAATCCATATATACATCTAAAACTTCTTTTCTACCTTTAATTATATCACATATATTTTTCATACTTTCATCAGATATTTAGAGATAGTGCCTTTACAATTTGCATCAAATTAATTTATGGTATTGGTGCAAGTTTTAGAGTATCGAAACAACTAAAGAAAGGGGAATCAAGTTCATGTGCTGCCATAACCGTCTTCTATATTTAGAAATAACATTCGTGTATTCTTAAGGATATTATCGAATTCTAGTCAGACACACTTTGTAGTTATTGCATCAAACCAAAATGTCCATAGACATAAATGGTTGTTTTTTTTTAATTTCCTTCAAATGTTTTGTCAAGTATATTAAAAGCCTATGCCGATTGATTCTTGCAGGTAACTTAAATTGTGTTATTAAAAGATGTTTAATCCCAAATACAGTTAACAGTGTGCAAAAAATTCAACTTCCTTTACAATTTTCCAACATTTTCTAAACTAAACAAGTTGCTTATCTTTCTCTAAAGCCGACAACAGCAACAACACTCACACATACTAAATGAATGATGACAAAATAGTTAATGTTTCCAATCATTTTCATCCGATGAAAAGGGTTTCTGTACCCGACTCATCTAAACTATTATCGTATTGCTGCATTCTATTAGAATATGATTAATTATCCTCCGATATATTTCCCTGTCTTTCAACCTACTTGGTGTAGTGATATTATTTGCAATTAAATAAATCATAATTTTCTCTATTACACTTCATGGTGTTACAATTCATGACGCACTTTTAGCCCGTGACAATTCTTAAATAATCAACTGATATATGGTGATAATGCATTGTACTTATTGACTTGCTAAGAGTGAAAACACTTTCTCTTGAAAACAGCAAAACAAATAATTTAAAGACAGAATATTTGCTGGGTGATGCTTCTCATAATTACATTGATAAATAACATCCAGAGCCTCGAGGTTGTGTGTGGGCCCGGTGGGTATGAGAGTTGGTATGAGGGAGGGAAGATTTTTGCCGCTATGCTGCTATATAGGGATGTTATCCAGACTGGGTACATTTGCCCATCCCGCAGGTACATGAAAGACAGTTTGGCTATTTTATCTCACTCACCATCACCTAAATATGGGCATCTATAGCTTCCTATGCTATTCGTCCGTCTCAACGTGTGCTCGTCGATCCGTGCGTCCGTCACAGCTTGCTTAAATTTTTGCGTTTTATTCTTTGAAGGGCATTCGTCATCAAAGAATTTTTTTTTCTTTTAATATATTCAAAATGCAACATTACCGCCATTCTTCAGTAAATCACTAAGTCCTTTATTAGGATTAGTTGTGTCATATCGAAATCGGTACCTAAATGTAACTACGCCCCGGATTCAAGATTTGAGATCTTGTACATCAGCTTTAGTGTAGATATGGTTCCATCACAGTCAACACAATAAGGTCATACATAATGATAACAATGTGAGATACGTCCGTATCTATCTGTAGTAGATACATATATACATGTATTTGAATTTACGGCTGTACATTACTTACTGTCCATTTTGTAACAATGGGCTGCATGTTTTCCCGACAAAAATAGTATTTCGTAACTCTTCCACTACGAGTGTCCTCCTCACTGACGGGAAAAGGTAATCGTTGTAGTACAAGCGAATAATCTACACTTCTTTCAATCTCTGTTGTGAAATATATAGTTTGCAAAAGAAAAGTAGACTGTGATAACAGAATAAATGGTTCATAATGTCTCGCAATTATGTACATCTCCCCATCTCTTTCTGCATTCCTGTTCAGATCTTGTACATCAGCTTTAAGATATTTATGATTCCATTACAGTTGACAAAATAAGGTCATACATAATAAGAGCAAGATGTCAGTAGTAGATACATAGATATATAAATTTAAATTATGGTGGTGTATTTATTAATGTCCATTCTGTAACTCTGGGCTGCACGTTCCCAGTAAAAACACTATCGCGTACCCATACCTCTACGACTGTTTTTTCCGCTGACGGGAACAGTTAATCGGTGTAGTGTATGCAAATAATCCACACTTTTTCCACCTTCCATTGTGAAACGAAAAGTAGAATGAGAGACAAAAATTTAAGAAGTTAATAATATTTTGTAATTATATATGTCTTCTCTATTATTTCTTCTTTTCTCATTTTTCAACCCAAGTGCATTTCACAAAGACCTCCTACTCGGGATACATTGGATTGCCTATGAGACTAACGTGTCAGGTGAGGGTAATGTCATCGAGTGATCTGCACAATGTCGTAATCAAAAGAGATTCTACGTCTAGTGGAACCGAAACTGTGGCTTATATTTCCACGGACGGGACTAAAAGCAGCACCTTTCAGTATATCACGATTAGCAGTGAAAGCTTCATTAACTCGTCTGAAGCAACGATCCATGTAGACTTCCAAAACTTGAGGTGTGGCGATGAAAGAAACTATTATTGTATTGCTGGAACAGTTTTGGTGACGGCGACTTTACGCATACTCAGTAAGTTTCCTCTCAAAGTAAATAATTGTGAAAAAACCCATCTCAGATTTAGTGAGAGAGCTTGAATCATGCCATAACATTCTAAACTTTCAACAGTCCAATATTAAACACGGCACGCTGTAAATATAAATAACCTCCGTTTCAGTCTGAGCTTGGTGGAAATCGAAAGATGTATTTTAAGTAAGTAAGAAAATCAGTTTGTTACTCAGTTAAATTAGCAAGCTAACAGTTATCTGTTTAACAATTATTTTCGCTCCAGGCACTATCGATATATCCCTTTTTACAGATTGAGGTTTTGCAAAGGTAGATCACGAACTTAGCTTTGGTGGTATCACTCAGATGGGTGTTACCAAGTATATATTCACCAGTGACTTCCAATAGAAAAGGATGTTTTTTAACGAAATTATTTGAGGGATTACACTTTTAAAATATGAAAGTCGAAATTGTTCGGATTTACCATAACATCCATTATATAATAGAAAGTGATAAATAAAGGAATTTGATAAAATATTTAATAAGACAGAACGCTTCTTCGTGGCATAGAAAGGAACGTGTTCCATAGATATGTTAGCTCTGTGTCCATTTTAAATGTATGTGAAATGTAGGTATCAATGTCATCAAGCAGTATTCCCTTAGCAATAGACGTAAATACTTCCAAAACTACTGTCTGAAACCTTTGAATTATGTGCTTTATAAATATTCAACGTTGTCTCGGTGTGCTCGACCACATCCTCCATAATTCTATCGTTATGGATTTTTATAATGGTGGCCATGTATTACACTTGGGTCAAAATAAGAGCTCGTCGAATGGAATCGTCACAGTGCAGGGTAGTACAAATTTGTTTATCAATATGCATAGCTTTCATTGTGACATTACTGATCGCGACAATCAATCCAGATTGTACTGGATCACACCTTTAGGTTCATTTCGTCCAAAAATGTCTACGTACTTTAACATTAGTTTTACCGTATGTACCTATCGGGACGTCCAAATAATAACCTTCTCAAGGAATATAGATGTTTGTGAATCCAAACGAAGTGTCTTTCTGCCACTTAAAGGTATGTATAATCAAATTAAAAAATATAACACCCATTACTGAAATAGTTGGTGTTGAATGCCTACATGACCCGTGTGGCTTGTACTATAGAAAGATCAAGAAGTAATATACAGATGTGTATGTCACTTAAAGTGCACTTCTTCACGTCGTAAGTAAATGTTTTTCATTTTAGTTGGAACTAATTAATACAAAATAATAATAATAATAATAATAATAATAATAATAATAATAATAATAATAATCATCATACCCTACCTATGATGAAATAACTAAGCACACTACAACAGCTCTTCACTATAAAAGACAGCACATTTATATAAGGAAGTATCATTTATTAAATAGACTAACAATAATAATAATAATAATAATAGCATACTGGGTCACTATATGCTGTTACAGATATTTATGTCATTGATTTTAACACAGCTGGTCAGATGATTCATTGTGGTACGTTGATTGGCTTATGTATCTGCACGATGAGAGAATGATTGGCTGTATCAAAAGGAAATAAGAGTAACACTCTGTCCCATTTTGTACGAGTCTATGCTCTTAGAAAAAGTAACAGTGAAAGACAATAGGGTTTGTAAAATTTAACTAGTAATTTATTTCCCTTCAATACAACGTCAAAATGAGAAAATGAACTTACCGTATTGCGAATTAAATCCCAAAATAATCCAAGAATTACAGACACAAGTCCTAGTAATTTAAAGTCCAGAATAAAACTTAGTACAACTCCCGAAAAATCCAAAAACTTAAGGCGATGACGTGTTATAGCTTATAGAGTGTTGATGTGTGAAGAGTCTTTTGTTGAATAACAGTAATATAATTCCAGGTTTGAATTCAGTATAAATTCAAGTGAATGTTCTATCCAAGAATTTTATTAGAGCACCTTTGTTTTTCCAGAGTAAATAAAAACTTGAATTCAATAATTTGAAGAAAATAAAATTCAGCACAACTGGTGGCAACATAATACAACTTGAAAGTGCTAGATGTTAATGGACGAATGACCAAGCCCTCAAAATTACAAGATTAGATAGTTCTCTACTTGACCTCAGGTCACAATTAGCATTTTCTAAAAACCAAATTACCTAATGAATGAAGATTAACCTTCTAGAATGATCTTGATGTTTACAAAATTGAAATTATAACCTTTACAATTCACTTAGGAAATTCCAAAACCCTGACCCAAATAAACATATTTACTTCTTCTATTAATAAAGATCCTGATATTAAGCCCATACACATAGAGAATAATTTCGCTATTTATTAGTTGTCTACATAAAATGAAATAAAAATAAAGTCAATCAGGTCAAAATGAGCTCAGTTTGGACAAGGTCAATTCCAGCATACAATGTTACATTACAATAGCATATAATGAAATATTTTTTTTATAAAACTAACAGTCAAACAAATGTATCAAATATACGCCATTGACACGGCGAGTCATTGTAACTGCTTGTTTGTTTAGTTGTTTTTCTGGTATCTCACAGTGATTTATTTTGTTAAAAATAATGAAATTGTAACTTTTGGAAACTGATAAATGTGATGTTTTCCCTGAAATCAACCCTTTTTTTTCAGGAAAACCAAACATTCTTGACTTCAAGTTTCCATATGGCATATTGGAAAATTTAGAATCAGGAATATTCAATTGCACAGCAGAAGTCGGCTATCCTGCTGGAAGAATTGTCATAGAAGCAAAGAAGAATGGCTCTTTTATTGAATCTGGTTTTGTACTGAAACGAAATAATGCTTCTAGTGTCGATTGCAGTAATATACAGACTGTAACCTTTTCCCATATATTTGACTCCACCTGGAATAGCACTGCAATTCAATGCAAAGCTGAAAATAACATTACACTTGAGCACAATGAAGAACCTCCATCGGCGACAACAACAGTGCAGATTGTACCAGGTAATGTTTGTACTTGGAAATGGGTCCTATACTCCTTTTCCACAACCTCAGTCAAAGCAGCAGTCTGCTGCAATCATACAGTAGTGGTATCATACAACACTAGTATTAAAGCAGTAGTCGTAGCAACAGTACTTTACAGTTTTAAAGACAACAAAGGCCATTGGATGTCTGACTGAAGTTGAGACATTTTAAGTTGCTTTTAGTTTTAAAAACGAAATTTATATCTGCATTTAATGGAAGTCTGTACATTGTAATTTCCAAACTAGTGTCATATATCGGATGAATAGGACAAGATGAGTCCTAAAGCTTGATACACGCAAAGTAAATTCTTTGATTTTACCTTTAGTGGTATTATCTCATCCAGCCCTTTACACCCACAAGCGCACGCGCATATATTGATTGCTTCCATATTTCGATATATATATATATATATATATATATATATATATATATATATATATATATATATATATATATATATATATATATATCCTACTATACATCTTACTATACATCTTTCAAAGTAGACCTAATATTAATATTCACCGGAACACAATTATGTATCCACAGGTAATATATGCACATCGACGACTTACCAATTTTTGCCTTATCCATACAACTGCAAATACTACATAAGGTGCGCCGATCGGGTGTTTTTCCTACCGTGTGGCGACTCCTGTGGAACAAGAATGCCGAGTAATGACACAGCATGCGTTGATTGTAAGCTCTGCGAAGGTATGTTATTGTATAAAGTATTATATAAACTGTTTGTTGAACGTCCCAAATCGCGAGTCTGTTGAAAATGTTTATCCGTTTGATCTAATGTACAAAGTCCTCAACAGGAACACAACAACGGACGTATGGAGTTAATCTAAAGCCAGCTAACCCCAATGGCACTGATCATTGCACATTTATAGCTAGCAATACTAAATAAAGACAGAAGAGAGAACCATTTATTCGCTTACTTTAAAATTGTGATGCATCTCAAAATCAGGTGTTTTAGTAAATATTAATTTAAATTATCCAATATGGAAACTGCATAAAATCTTGTAGAAAAATGAAAAATCGATCAATTATTTTGAAACTCACAGAATCCATATTAACTTAGACTGAGTAATGATGTTAGTTTATCGTTTTTAACTCTGACACCGTTGTAAAGATAGAACAACTGTCGTTTGATGAAGAAAGTGTTCCGGACGGATAATGTCTGCCGCTTGAGGAACATCTGGCTCTGATTAAGTTCAAGTTCGAAAATTAATTTTAAAGATTTCACAGTTGAAGGTTTAGTTGTAAATATTAACACAGTTTGTAAATTTTAATTGCTAACACTTAATATTCGAATTACAAGGATAGAAGTTATAGCGCGTAATGACTCTTCTTATTAATATGTTACCAATATATTAACTAATCTTTAAATGAAGTGAACAAGTCTTCATACCCTCCTATACGCATTTAGATCTGCGACATTTTAAGGCATTGGTCCAACATTACCTTTTTTCTAACATGGAAAGATATTAATATATTAAATTATTCAGTCACATCTTTCACGGACACACATGCGTGCACAGTGTATTCAAATATATCCTAAACTTGAATATATCATATCTGCGATAATTACCCATGCAAACTAATAAATAATCTCTGCCAATGGAACTTTCACCCTGACCAAATACAAATCGACCCCCGTTATATCCATGCACACATGCAAATTTTGTGAGAAACTAATTTATATATGTATCTTTTATATTGAGACATGGCAAATACGAAGTACATTCGTCAATTGTATGTTTGCACAACAAGACAAAAATGCTTATACTTTTGGACAACGTTCCATGGAATCTCCATTAGTTTCCCGACATCTAATCTTTCGACATATATGTTACTTTTAGAGGAAATCTGATATAACGTATATTCAGTGACAGTAGCGTACGTTCAATGTATGTCTGTGTCGGCATTTGCAGCTATTGTCAAAAGAAAACCTTCTCTGAACAGCAATACTGCTCGTTTCTCCTCGTGTAAGTACGTATGTATGCATATATGTATGTATATCGAAGTTATTTGATACCTTAGTCAGACTGTCGGCAGATAGTTTCTTCCACCAGTTTCGAAGAAAAGAACTAGAAAGAGCCTCCTGTTTTGTATTTTTGGAGACATATTCACTTTCTGTGGTCCTACCTATTATTTGAAATTTATATTCACTGCATGTCCCTTACATCACGACGGTTACTAACAGTTATATAATGTTGGCTCAAATTACTGCAGTACATAGATAATAGTAGTTTTCTCTCCGATAGCTAATTGTTGTTCAATTATTATATTATACATTGATTCAAGACAAAAATGTATTCTCTATATACCAAATATATTAGGGTTGAAATCGCACTGCCTATACGGACTGTAACGGCTGATGCAATAAAACAAAATACAGCAAGATGCAATCTTACTTTCTAACGAAGTACGGCACAATCGATGCTGGCTATGACGAACGATCCTATCATGACAATATTGACATGTATATGTTACAGACGAAATCCGGAAATCGAGCAAAATAGTAGAATGGCACAACAACCGAGCCACAGAATTTGTGCTCAATTTACATACATAGAAACCATGTAATTTGCATTTCTTATGTTTTCTATTTATTTTAGTTGTATGTTTGAAATGTTGCGCTATTGTGAACGATGTTAAATATTTATTCCATGCTTGCTATTTGAAAGCCAGATTTTTCATACTAAGTACGATTTACTGTGTATTCGTTACACTTGAACGGTTGAATTTTCCATTCTATCACTGATAGCTCTGGCAACATTTCCTTACGAACACGTTTCCTGATTCAAGGTAAAAACAGACTCTTCTCCTTTCTTTAAATCAATTACAATCCGTCTGAAATCAGGAAATGAAACTTGGCATTTTCAGATTGTACCATAATAGAAGATATTTAGATTTTCACGTTGCATTTCCTATTTTCAAGGTAGTAGTTTTTAGTGATGTGTCGTTTCTATCACACTTTTTGTTCTGTTCTATGCCATTCAAACATTTTAGATAGATGGATGAAACTTACTACAGAATTTGTGTCATGAATTTCAGGATTAAACTTGCCATGGATCGTGCTTTGCTTGGACTTTAAACGTATACATCATGTACGACCGTATTAAAAGTACCTGAAATGCATATTGTGTCTCAACTTTAAAAATCGAGGTCACAGTTCAATAAATTAAATTAGGTCTTACTTTCTCTTCCGCTCTATAACTTTAGATTCTTCTGAAATTAAAACATGAAACTTGGTATTTTTAAATAGCATTATAACAGGATATGTTGAGATCCAGATTATGTTGAGACCCAGACTGTTGGTTCCCTTCTTCAAAATGAAGATCACATTATTACTTAAATGTTTCCAACACTTTTGTTTCCCTTATTACTTCAAGGGTATCTGACGTTAAGGAGTGCAGTTTGGACTCAATTAACTTGTGCGTGGCACAGCACTGACATATTTTTTAAAGGGATAGAACCTGTTACATTCGTGTATTATAACACCATAATGTGTTTAGCAGATCATATCGAGGATTATATTATCAAAATGATGGTCAAAGGTTGATATCTTATGCCACAGTTATATTTTTCATTCTGCTTTTTAACTTCGGATCTGCTGAAGATAAATGGAAATACGGTAGAATTGTGATATACTATCACTAGCAGATCTGTTGCATTCCTCGCTTGAGAATCTGTTCTCATGGTCAAGTTGACGTATCTTGTTTCTGTTTCTATTTTAAATGAATTTACGATCCCAGGTACACGTATGCTTTTCAATTGATGACAGCTTTTTTATCACAGTCCTACCCTTGTGTTGCTGTTCTTTCACTCTGATACACTTTGAAACTGGGTCATGAAGCTTAAGGGCTTTCCATATATGCCCTGTGAGTTTACGGCTTTTTCTTTAACATCACAATTAAATTCTATGATTATGGATTTGTGGCCTCAGTACACTGGTAGGGTTACAAATGTAACTATATTTGCTAGCTTGTCTCAACGTAATAAAATATTCCTACAAAACAGACTACCAAACAACAAAAGCTACTACAGTTCGCCCGAGGCTTGCACAGACAACTTCCAGTACGTTGAAAGCAACGATCACAACACCGTCTAGCACAATCATTTCCAGCTCAAATGAGACATCAAGCATGAAAGCATCTTCAGCTAGCTCGATAACAACAAATACCACGGGAGGTTCTGGAATAACGATTGCATCATCCACGATAACTGCACCTACTACATCAGGTACGTATAGAATAATTCTGAATGAAGACATTTAACTGCTGGATCTAGGAATACAAACTAGTGATTTTAATAGATAACGCACTATATACATTTATGCCCACGTGTAAATTACATAGTGAAGTTAATATGTACTCATCCTTGGATTATTGCATATTTAGTATTTTACTAAGAATAATGTCCAATATGTTACATCAAATGAACTAATTTTTACAATATCGTATATATGTCTAAAACTTCTTTTCTACCTTTAATTGTAACACATATATTTTTCATACTTTCATCAGATATTTAGAGATAGTGCCTTTACAATTTGCATAAAATTAATTTATGGTATTGGTGCAAGTTTTAGATCATCGAAACAATTAAAGAAAGGGGAATCAAGTTCATGCACTGCCATAACCGTTTTCTATGTTTAGAAATAACATGCATGTATTCTTAAGGATATTGTCCAGTTCTAATCAGTCAGATTTTGTCGCTATTGCATCAAACCATAATGTCCATAGACATAAATGTTTGGTTTTTTTGTTTCCTTCTAATGTTTTATCAAGTATATTAAAAGCCTATGCCGAATGATTCTTGCAGGTATCTTAAATTGTGCTAGTGAAAGATGTTTAATCCCAAATACAATTAACACTACGCAAACAATCCAACTTCCATTAAAACTTTTCAACATTTTCTAAACTAAACAAGTTGCTTATCTTTCTCTAAAGCTGACAACAGCAACAACACTCACACATACTAAATGAATAATGACAAAATAGTCAATGTTTCCAATCGTTTTCATGCGATGAAAAGGGTTTTTCTACCCGACTCATCTAAAACGTTGTCGTATTGCTGCACTCTATTAGAATATGCTTAATTACCCTCCGATATATTACCCTGTCTTTCAACTTACTTGGTGTAGGGACATGATTTGCAATGAAATAAAACATTATTTTCTGTGTTACATTTGATGGTGCTACCATTCGTGATGCACTTTTAGCACATGATAATGGTTAAATAATTAGCTGATAAATGATGATGGTGAATTGTAGTTATTAGTATCCTAATGGTGAAACATATTTTCTCTTCATTCATGGACTGCAAATTGTTTAAAGATAGTATGTTTGCTGGATGATATTTTATAATAATAATATGGATAAATAACATCCAGAGCCTCGAGGTTGTGTCTGGGCGGGATAATGTGTGGGCGGTGATGCCAGGTATGGAGGAAACTGCCACGATGTTGCAATATAAGGATCTCGAGACAGACTGGGTTCATGTGTCTATCCAGGAGGTACATGAAGGAGAGTTGGGTTATTTTCTCTGACCCACCATCACATAAATTGGGACATCTATAGCTACCTTTGTTATTGATCCATCTGAATATGTGCTCATCCGTCCCTCCCTCCGTCACGACCTTCTTAAATGTTGCGTTTGACTCTTTGAAGGGCAATCTTCTCCAAAGAACACTTTCTACATTAATAAATTGCAAATGCATAATGTCCGCCAATGTTTAGTAAATCATCTTAATTAGTCTTCAAAGGTGTATTACCTCGACATCGCCATCTACATGCAAATCCAAATACGCCTCGGATTCAAGAGTTGAGATCTTGTACATCAGTTTTATGATATATTCAGTTCCACCACAATTAACACTATAAGGTCATTTATAATTATAGCAAGGTGAGTAACATCTGTATCTATCAGTAACAGATACATATATAAATGAATTGAAATAAACGGTGGTGCATTATTTACTGTCCATTTTGTAAGACTGGGATGCACATTCCTAGCAAAACTAATATCTCGTAACTATACTTCTACTACTGTCCATTTCACTGACGGGAAAAATTAATCGTTGTACTAAATACAAATAGTCTACACTGGTACTAGTTTGCAAAAATTAGAATGAGGAACAAACAAAATTAAAAAGTTGATAATGTTTTATAATTATATATTTCTTCTCTAGTATCTCTGCATTTCTCATTTTTCCAACCGAAGTACTTTTCACAAAGACCTCCTACTCGGGATACATTGGATTGCCTATGAGACTAACGTGTCAGGTGAGGGAAATGTCATCGAGTGATCTGCGCGATATCGTAATCAAAAGAGATTCTACGTCTACAGGAACCGAATTTGTGGCTTCTGTTTCCACGGACGGGACTAAAAACAGCACCTTCTCGTATATCACGATTAGCGGTGAAAGCTTCATTAACTCGTCTGAAGCAACGATCCATGTAGACTTCCAGAACTTGAGGTGTGGCGATGAAAGAAACTATTATTGTATTGCTGGAACATTTTCGGTCATGGCCACCTTACGCATACTCAGTAAGTTTCCTCCGAAAGTTACAAACTGTGAAAAATCCCATCTCAGATTTAATGAGAAAGATTGAATCATGCCATAGCTTTCTAAACTCTCAATGGACCAATTTTCCACAAGGCATGCCGTAAACATAAATACCATGTTTTTGAGTAGCAGCTTGCTGGAAAAGGAACAGGCATTTTAACTAAATAAGGAAATTAGTTTCTTAGTTAAATTAGCAAACTCACAGTTTTATCTTTAAAATACTTATATATATATATATATATATATATATATATATATATATATATATATATATATATATATATATATATATATATATATATATATATATTGTAAATTATTATATTGCAAGGATATATTACGATCTAAGTTTAGATGGTATCCCTAAGATGATTGTAGGCATGTGCTATATTAACCAGTGACGTAGTACTATGTATCCATTCTTCGATCCAATAGAAAAGGACATTTTGCAAAGAAATTAATTGAGCGATTAGACTTTTAAAAGGTAACATTGGAAATCGCGCGGATTTATCTTAGCATCCCATACATGAGAGAGTGAACAAAAGAGGAATTTTCACTTCTTTTAATGAAACAGAAAGTTAAGTAATGGCATAAATAGAAACTTGTTCCATAGAAAAGATTTTTCTGTCTTTTTTTAATGTATTTAAAATGTAAGTAGTGATGTGCACAGGCAGTATCCACTTAGGAATAGACCAAAATATTTCCATAAAATTCTGACTGAAATTTGTAATTTCTATTGCCTATTTGGCCGTTTTGTTGACTAATGTGTGGAAATTCATAAATATGTGTATGCCCGTGTGTGTATGTGTGTGTGTGTGTGTGTGTGTGTTTTAAATGCGCATTTAATGGACGATTTTGATCACTTGCGAGATTAATACTGTACAGGGACTTTCTTTTTCTGAACTAAACAAAGTGCACAGACAAGGCTTGTAGATACCAAGGATATGTATAAATTATACAATCAAAGAAGAATGCGAGTAGGCTGTGCTCACGTATGACGCAGTCAATGATGTTGCTGTCTGCATGAATAAGTTATATATGTCGAGCGATCAATAATGAAGATATAAATGTGAATATAATTTAAAGTGAATTAGCACTTATTCAGGTCGCTAGTTAATATTTTCAGTTTTAATAGGGAAAAATATTATAAGAAGGCGACATGCATTTATGATGAAATCACCAAGCACTCTGCAACAGCGTTTGAGTAGATTAGATCCTTCATTTATCGAAAGAATTATATCTTATTTTTCTTACCAGTAATATTACTTACAATAATACTAATAATAATAATAATAATAATAATAAGAAGAAGAAGAAGAAGAAGAAGAAGGAGAAGAAGAAGAAGAAGAAAAAGAAAGCAATAATAATAATAACAATAATAATAGCATGCTGAATCACTCTGTGATATTACAAATTTCCACGTGATTAGCTGGAACATAGTTAATAAGATGTTCATGGCCAAGACATTTCTAGGATCATTACATGCAAAAGCTCATGATGTATCCTAAAACCTTCTTGAGATGGATGTATAGTGTATCTTCGGAGAGATCCATATTAATTCAGATACAACAAACAATGGTACTAATGCAAGTAATTTGTGATTTATGTATGAGCTGGATGATAAAATGATTGGATGTATCGTAAGGAAGTGAGAGCAACACTTTTCCCACTGACACAAGGAGTTTATGCAGTTGTTTGTATGTTGTTGTTTGGTTTCTTGTTTGTTTGGGGGGGGGGGTTATAGTTTTTTGGGTATCTCACAGTGATTTAGTTTCTTCAAAACGATGAAATTGTAACCTTTTCTAAACTGATATATTTTACATTTTCTCTCAATTCTATCTTTTTTCAGGAAAACCGAAAATTCTTGACTTCAAGTTTCCATATGGCATATTGGAAAATTCTAACTCTGACACATTCAATTGCACAGCAGAAGTCGGTTATCCAGCTGGAAGAATTGTCATAGAAGCAAAGAAGAATGGCTCTTTTGCTGAATCTGGTTTTGTACTGAATATAAATAATGCTTCTAGTGTCGAATGCAGTAATATACAGACTGTAACGTTTACCCACACTTTTGACTCCACCTGGAATAGTACTGATATCCTGTGCAAAGCTGAAAATGATTATACGCTCAATGAAAATGAAGCACCACCATCCATGTCTAAAACTGTGCGGATTGTAGCAGGTAGATCCTTTAAATAAAATTTATTGCGCTACTTTTTATTTGCTATCATGAATGGTTACTCAGTCATAATATGATCGCTGGTGTCATGCCGTATTATTATTAGTAGCAACACTATACAAGTCTGTAGTGGTTGTTGCATCAGTCCTATCTAAGGAGTGTAACGACTAGAGGCACTGGAAGTCTGAAGGAAATTAATAACTTTTGATTGTCTGAACCATACGTTATGTTTTGCGGACGGAATTCAAATGAATCCTTAGAATATATGGCTTCAAATAATGATTGTGCAAGAACATTGTATCTTGGCTTGCTTGATGCTCACTATTTTAGAATTTTCAAGTATTTGCACCGTTATCAATTCGTTTGTCTATGCCAACACACACATACATATATGGTTGTGTGTTCTATAAAACAAACGTTAGCATATGTATTCATTGGAACACAATTATGTATTCATATATCCACAGGTAATATATGCACATCGACGACTTACCAATTTTTGCCTTATCCATACGACTGCAAATACTACATAAGGTGCGCCGATCGGGTGTTTTTCCAAACTTGTGGCGACTCCTGTGGAACAAGAATGCCGAGCAATGACACAGCATGCGTTGATTGTGCATTCTGCAAAGGTGAGTTAATACATACTATATTATTGATATATGAGTTTCTGTGTCCCATATCCAGATAAAATAAAATGATCATAATCATCATTATCGTCATCATCATCGTCATGAATATTAAAAAAGCTGCAAATGTTATTTTCGATTAACTTTTCTGATCTACTACAATTGATAACCTTATCGTAATTTTGTTGTACATATCGCTATTTTACCTCTATATTACTAGCTTTTAGATTTCAAAGAAATTTGTGACATAGCTCGTTTTATAATCTATTCTAAAACTGGATCATTTAATTGATTTCAAAGGTCAATCATATTTTCCTTTAGCCTTTTATTTTAGTTTCTTTTGTATCTTAATGTAAATCACTACGTTCAGTTTAAGATTTTAAAGCCAATTTTACACCCATTTAATGTTTTCTTTACAGTTTGAGGTTGCTTATTTGCCCTAAGGTTCGAGCAGAGAAAAGTTCAACTGTACGTGCGTCTGTCGTCGAATGATCGATCTATGAAAATTTATTCTATCTGCAGTTTTTCGATTTCTTCTACATACTGAAGGCCGAGATCTTTACAATGATGATATAATTCACATCCTCTGTTCACATTTACATTGCCAAAATGTATGGTATTTGTATTGACTCAAAAATGTCACCGGCAAATTTGTAATGATGCTATTTCAACAGATTAATTGAAATTGCTTTTATAACATAGAGGAATTTTGAATTTCTACACGGTGGACTAACATAATCACCACTACACACATACATACACACGCGCGCGCGTGTATCCACAAACGAATGTATGGCATAATCTTACATAAGCTGCTAAACTGATAATACATCCCTAACAATGTAGCATGGGCCCTTACTGCTTCCATGTATAAATACCTACGAAGTTACGAAAGGGTCATATAGTGAATATGTAACGGAATAAATAAATTCCAACCGTGTGTCCCAAGAAGAATCTTATACTGGACGAAACCAAAAATATAATTATGCACATTCTTTGGTGTCGTTCAAACCCGATTACAAAAGAAAAGATTCTTTTCAAATGTTCTGTATGTGTCTAGTTCACCAATTCCATTGTATAGGAAGGAAGCCAACTAAATTTTCAAAATAACTATATGGGCTGTCACTTTTTCTAAATTCTATTCGCGTCATTAATATTGTAAGAAATTGTTTTTATAAAGCTGCGCCATATATGGAGATACCATAAATAGGAAGTATATTACAAAATTATCTTTTCACAAAAAAGACCTTGAATTTTATTTGTGAAATCTATTAAAGAAAACCATATGAATTTGGAACAATTTTTCACAATATCACCATGATTGCGATATTGTAACAGAAAGACAGATGCGTTCAGACGTAATGTACAGTGGTACGCATGTTTATTTTCTGAGTTTGTCGGGCATAATTTATATAAAGCACGGTATCATAACATGTTATGTATGTCTGTTTTGGTCTTATTCGCAACAAACAAGTTATTGCATCTATAACACGGCCCGTCTCTCATCGCTTATGTTTATTTGAATATCTGTTTGATTAGTCTGTCGTTTCGTAAATAGGTATATTCACCAGATAGACGAGCACATTATCCGTTCTTCCGTATATACTAACATTTTCACTGCAACTGAAATCCATGTTTGGAAATGTATGCTCTGTCTGCAGTTTTCACGCTATTTTCACTAGCTTGGACAATCTGATGTTTGGTATGGAGAACAGTAATGTCTTCAAATTTAAGGAAAGTCAATTTTGTGAGCGAGAATTGTAATTTCAACTTAGACACACTACTGACATTAATAGTACATCAACACTAAAAAGGTTAAATCCTGCTGAGAGAATTGGAGTAACAGTACCAAGTTCATTACGCTAACAACTGAGCCACCTCGGCTATGGAGAAAGACGATAACATGCAAGGAAGCCTGAGTAAAGATAACATACTACAGGCTGTGTTCAGTGCGCATTCATTGTACTTTAAGAACCATAACAAAATGATATATTCACTTACAATATGCAGGAATACTAGATATCATTAGCAGCAGCACACACTCGCGCACACACGCGTTTGATTTTTTTTTTGTGTGTTTTGAACAAACTATGTTTTAATCAGTAATCTTGTTAGATAGTATACGGTTAAACATTTGTGGAGGATTGCCATCAGCTGTAGACCGTGATAAAAATAAGTATAACATTAAATTGCGAAAGTAGCAGGATTTTTCGTAAAAGATATGAAGATATTTTCACATGTACGCTGACTTTAAAATCAAGTTTTGAAAGAAAATGCCAAATGTGTATACATTTATTATTAGGGTTGGATATTTTGAATACACACAACCTGGGATCATTATTACATCTTGAACCATTTGGCACAACAACAAAAAAAATGTAAGCTCAAAATCTTTCAGTAGTGCATAATTTTCTCATTTGCATGTTCCTACCAGTTTGTTTTGTCCTAACTATGGAAAATACGCGTAACGGTATAATGCAAATATCGGTATGTTGGCCGATACCATAGTCTTTATTTTTAATTTATAATCCTGCATATGTATGTATGCACTTCTTCAAATAGTTTGAAGGTCTGGATTTGTTCCCTTCTTTCAGTTTACTTGTAAGCTAGTTGATTTTAATGCAAATAAATAAACATATCTTTTAAAGTTGTACTTTGTCTTCATTACATGCATTGGTGCTAAAAAAAAACAAACACGATAACGTCATCTCTCTCTCTCTCTCTCTCTCTCTCTCTCTCTCTCTCTCTCTCTCAAATTATTTTTGGAACGTTTGAATTTTCTAGCCAGTTTAATTTAACAAAATACAAACGAGATTGTTATCGCAGTCATATCTAAAACTACCATCGTTCCTCTGTATTAATTGGCAGACTTATAGTTATGTTTTTTCAGACTGATCAACGAATTTTATTGGATACATCGGTTAGATACTTTGTATCCCAATGGCCTTAATGCAAAGGCAATATATCAAACTGTATAACATTTTAATAACATTATATATATGTATATATATATATATATATATATATATATATATATATATATATATATATATATATATATATATGGTGTATGTTGCTACAAGGCTATATATATATATAATTTTACTATGCTTTAACTTTGGTAATATGCATCCTCTGAATAATTGCATTAAGCAAAGTTTTTGATGATGATGTCAATGACAATGGCGAAGTCTGTAACGAGATTATTGCTGAAAATACAAAAAGATCATCTATGTTTTACTGATTTAAATGGGGGAAACAAGATAATTAAATAAGTATCAAAAGCTCTTTCGCAGTCGGTTACGTTTCAGAAACAATACAGCCCTCTGCAAGTAAGAAAAGTTTTCATAATGTTCCTTTCATGCAATCAATAGTAAAGGCGGTCATTTTCTCATGTGGTATCTTTGCACCCGAATAATACCAGGCTAAACTTTAGAATATCCTGTTTTTTTAATTGGTATCCCAGTGATGCTGGCCTCTAGATCCTGATAATCAGGCAAATATTTCAAATATCCATTTCTTGTTCGCATTCATAGTTGCTTTCATCTAACACAGTGCGTTTTTGAACTTTGTTACCGAAATCTGAAACCTTGTGTAAGAATGAATTTAATTTGTTTTTCCCGAGACAATTACTAGAATATTCGGAACACATCAAAAACGTTTCAAAGCAGCAATTCAGTAACTAGTCAGTAATTTTAACAACCACATGTCATGTGTATAAACAGAAAACGATATGGAAAGAAGTTGCCAATTCTAAATAATGGACAAGGGCTTTATGAATGTTAAAGGGTTTTTTATTAACAAAAGTAAAATTCATGTATAGCTCAAGCAGCAGAGAGGCTGGACAGACCCCTTGCTTGAATTGTCTTTGTTTGAAAAATAAAGCTTTCTACAAAAATAAAAAATATAAGGTCAATAACGTCAAACTGAAGTCTCTGATATCGACCTAGATTCTCTCTAATTGGGTTAGCTCATTTTGTTACTTTATTTTTGACGTTGTTGCTTTCAAATTTTCATTGTGTGAAGTTTACTTTTTGGACACTCACTGTTGGTCGTCACCCTCTCTGCTGCGTTTTCATTAAAATCTTTAAGTACCTCATAACATCGTTGGTCATCTACAGATGGTGCCACCAAGTACAACTTATCCCACTTGAGCCATCTCATTATCAGATTAAGTAATAATTGTGTTTTACCAGACCCAGATGGACCTATGATAATTGCTCTGATAGAATTTGGTAGTGCTGGATGATGCTTCACTAGCTCCTGCTTTCGTGGGCGGAATTTTGTAGAAAGATTATTTTATCAATCTGATATCTCTATCGGCGATGGGGGAAATTATACATATTTCAATATATTTATCATGAATATGTATAATTCCCATCAACAATATAACAGTTATTTCATCAATCTGCGATCTCCCCTTCAACAAACCTTAAACATGAGATAGAACATTTATTTGTTTTATCTGAACAACATAAATCTCTCCACACCAATAACTGTCCTCGTATTTTTACATTTGATTTTAATCAGTGATAGAACATTTATTTGGTCAATGATACCTCTATCATCGATGTTAAAATTATTGCGATGGATTCATGACGGGATATTCTGTTATAGGTTCATGTATCATCGTATCATCATCAAATATTTTGAACCAATTATTGGCGCAGCAAACATGAAATTTCAACATTGCGGAATGTTCATTTATAACACCATGTTGGCTCCACAATTTTTTATGCATATTCAAAAACATGGGATAGAACAGTTATTTAGTCAATCTGGCACCCCCTACGCTGCGTCCGGATCGGTCCATTTTGATATAATATTAATAAATGTACCGATCCGTTATCAAGATCCGCCAAATGTTTATGTGAATTCAGTATCATGATCAAATATACTAAACCAATTATTAATGCTCCACACATGAAATTTTAAAATCTCAGTGTGTTTGTTTGTAATCGTGATATTTAAGCCGTAAAACCCTTGATCATTGTGGTTATAATTCCTCCAGCATTCATCATCGATAAATTCTGATTTTGGCCATACAGAATAATTCAACGTGTAGTCTGATTTGGTGGCATTATTTTTTATTATTGACGGTCAAAGACGTTCCGAATCCTTTATAAATCAACTTGATTTTTTCGATGATATTTCCAGTGGTTAATTTTCCTGCATGAAGCCTCGTTTCAGGAAATATGCTAGACCAGTTTCTCAACAGTTCATGATATCCAGCCAGTTGATCTTTATCACTCATCATACCCTCAATATACATTCTGAGGTCCGGCCCATATATCGCAATTGTTGTTTTCAACAAATCATCAGGAACAATACCTGGCAAATTTAATATTGTCATCAAACTCCTTACAGTATTTAGTTTTTCACGAGGACTTATTTTGTCTGATCGAAACATCGTTGCATCAACTGCATTACCGTTATTAAATTCGTCAACGATAACTCATTGAGGTCGCTTCAATCTTTCCGATGATTTATATAACGATTCAACTTCATCTGCTGGTAACTTTCCTACATCGCACTGAAACATGTGGTTAAGATGCGATTTCTTTGCTTCATATGGTTTTAATCGCTCTTCAGGATTGTATTTATAATACTGAGATTCATTTACTGTGTTGGATTGAGAATTCTTTATTCTATGGCCGATACTGGTTTTCAAAAACTCATCAACGCAAGGATTATTGTTAATTTCATCGCGAGTTGGATTTTCAATTTTCTTCTTTGACAACCAAATATCAAATTCGTCCGCATGCATCTGCACAATCTCATAACCGGTATTTTCCATCATCGCGATTAATCTTGGATTGAAATACATTTTGGAATTATTTTCGTCGATAATATCATATGCAGTTGATAGTTCTCCTAAATTTGGTGTCCTGAACAATTTTGTTTCTTCATCAAGCAGTCTTTCACGATCAGTAATGATTTTTGTTATCTCTTCGGGTGTAATCGGAAGTTTACGATCACATTGCTTCATTAATGCTGATTAATGAATTTCATTAACACACCTAAATCGATGAATTGCTTGTTTTGTTGCTTCAACTGATCCAAGTTCTTCTGAAAACACATGCATGACAGTAAATCTCTCATCGACAATAATAACTCCAGCTTCAAGTGTGTGATTGGATATAACTATATCATAATCATCAAAAACATGGTTGATATCGCTAAAATCTTTTTTCTTTTGTTTCGGATCGGTATCGGCGTGATAACACTTTACGCGGTATCATAGATGTTGTAATTGTTTTGCTAGGCTCTCCACGGAATAATTAGTGCGGATTTCGTTATCAGTGAACACTGCAATTTGCTTCCTTCTTCAAGTTGTTTTATCAGATTTGGAAGATAATCCTTGTGTGAATTTTCTACAATAATTTTTTGCCATGATCAGGTTTATAATCGTTAATTATAATTTTTTTATTTTTTTTCTCCATTTTATTAAATCATTATTATCAGTATCTGCGTGAAGAACAATCATTCTTTCACACACTCTAGCTAACCCTGAGAATTTACCCCATCGTTCTTTGCTTACTCTTACTGACGAGAACTGTTGTCGTCGTATTCCATGACACTCATCGGCGATTAACACATCAGGAATTCCTTTTGTTCTGTGCGCCGATTCCCACTGAACTACAACCCTCCGTTTGTCGTCTGGTTCGAATATTATATCGCCGGTGATATCAGAATAAGATTCGATATTATAATCTTATTTAATTTTTGTGATATTGTTTTCCTGTAACTAATAACAACTACAGATTGATCCGGACGCAAAGATTTCCAAGCTGCCTCGGATTTACCCATTCCACATGCTGATCCATCGATGTAGTCTTCGTCGTGTATTATTTTACAGCCAGGACCTCCTTCACGAGTTTGTAATGCAGTGTATGAAAATCTGCTTTTCTTTCTGAGAAAAATCCGGGATAATTTCTTCTCCGATAACTAAATTTCATCAAATATTTTATGAAAGCTGGATCTTGCTGAGACTCTGGTAATTTATCAACAACTCGCGTTATTGTTGGATTACTCGATTCACCGTTAAGGAATTTATTAATCTTATCATCTGCAGATGATTCGTTACGGAAAATCGTTATTTGTTTACCGGTAGTCCTTGGACAAAGTACAACATAACAATCTGAGTGAACATATACGAGACAATCATCACATTTGTCCTCGACGCGATCATAAAAGTGATTGTATCCGTGTCGACGCTAGCAAATGTTACATTAATGGCTTGGCTTTCTTGATACAGTGAATCTGTTTCCGCTGCATGAAATTAACTGACGTGATTGACCCGTCAACTCTTCATATAGTTTTTCCATCATGTCTTGTAAGATTTCTTCACAACCGATATATTTACCAGCATCGTCTTTTTATCATCGAGTTTTGTGTATTCGTCCAGAATCAAAGTTGGACAGACAAGTAATTCAGACGCGGTAAAATAACCAGTAGATGAAAGTAGTTTTTTACATGTCGTTATTTTTCCTGGTTTGTGTGATCTTGTTCCTGACAACTTTATACTGTGAAGTCCAGCTTGTCTGTCTACGCTCCTTTCTGGATTTTTCTCATCAGCTGCTTTGTTAGATAGTTTTTGCTGTTCAACAAAACTTACAGGAGTTGATTTACATAATACGTGATATCCACCATTCGTTTCGAAAATAAATACTTTATCGCGAGGACAATCACACTGTTGTGCAAAATAATCAATAATTTCATCTATGTTGATTTTCTCATCGGTTGGTTTTATTTCTGTTTCTTTATGCTTATAAACGAGACTTTCGCGTTTATATTTCGTATCAAGATCGAAAACTGGATACCTTTTTCTGCATTTTGGAATAATTTCAGTGGCAGATGATTGTCCAACGAATTCATCAGCGAAACAGTTAAAATCATCATAAAGTACAAACACGTAGAATTTGTCAAAATGTTGGATAATTAATCCTTGGCACAATTTTTTTTTTCTGAATACCCAGGACAATAAAATTATCTATCGCAGAATCTTTATTTGGGTACCAAATAACATCACTAAACGAATTTAAAAACAGTGACGAATATTCCTTGAAGTGCCAATAACTATTTTTGGCAACTTCACGCAGTTCATCACTAGGTGTGATTTTAAAAATCTCATTTACATACTCGTGCGGTTGATCAAAACTATCTTCGTCGAGTGAATCCCAATATTCTGTCAGGGATTTCGTTGGAATAACCTCTTTTACAAATTCCGCTGAAATAACTTCTTCTGCGGGTTTTTCTGAGAACGGAGAATCGCGTGGCAGAATCTCACAGATAAAATCACATTTATGATCACAATTAGAATTACGATCAACATATACTTCTCTGGTTGGAAATATATCATCATATTCTACTTGCTCCATAGTTATTTCTTCTGTCATTATTTTTTCGCTCACCATTATATGATAATCTATTTGTCTAATTGATTTTGTTCTTATTTAAAGAAAAACATATATTTATATATCATGCCACTACCTATTGGAACTAGTCATTGTCGATGGTTATATTTAGGATCAACGGAAATATGCATTAAAACCTGTTACTGGGAATATTGTTCTTCTCATAATAGATGGACAAGAATAGGGTCTTCCGGTACAAAATCATGTGTTAACTGTGAAAGAGGAATGAAAGGAAAGTTAGATATTTGCGATAAATGTGGAAATGATTATAGATCAAGACTACGTTATTATAAAAATAGAACACTAAAAAATAATCCACGAAAGGAATGCCCTCCAACAGTTGAAGAATTTCTACGGGATTATACCACGATAAAAAAATGAGACATCAACCGATGATACTTAAACACCACAATAGAACAGTTATTTAGTCAATCTGATATCTCTATCATCGATAACGGATTGGTACATATTATATTATAATATTAATAAATGTACCGATCCGTTATCAAATTGAGGCAAATGATAGAAGTATTATTTACTCATTCTGGGTTCTCTATCGTCAGTGAGAAGTACATACATACATGAAGGAAGATAACTCTGTCAAGCAAAAGCTCTCTCTGGTAAAGTAATTAAGCAGTTGTCCCGCTTGATCACATAACCGCGATTCTTTTTTTGTGTCGTATTCAGTAACTGTCTGCAAGCAATTAGCTGTCAGTGGATCAGTATAATTTGTAACGGATCGGTACATTTTCATAAATAATATTAATAAATGTACCGATCCGTTATCAAATTGAGGCAAATGATAGAAGTATACATGCAATCCAGGTAGGTTATTTTTATATCTTCAATGTAGCCGTGTAAATTCCAGGTAGATTATTTTTAGATCTTCAATGTATGTACACTCAGCCGCCTCTCAGTAGGTCACGTAAGATCTGTTTACAAACGACACCAGGTAGATCTATTTTAGAAATTAAAATAAATCCACACTGCAGTTTACTCAACATTAGGTATCTTCTGAAACATGTGTGAGATTTATTTTAGAAATTAAAATTCACACTACAGTTTACAATATTTATTTTATTCAGTATACTGGTCGCACGTAAGTTGCCTGCTTATCCAGTATAGGTAACTTTATAGTAAATTTTGAAATGTATATCTGTAATGAGAGTCTGTGGCGCAGTGGTAGAACGTTGGGTTCTCATACTCGAGGTCTAGAGTTCTAATCCCGTGACTGACACATGTCGATAGTGGCGGTGCGATGCCAATTTTTCATAATAGTTGTGGTCCGCGACCCATTTGCTCGAACTTCAACAGAAAAGAGTACACTCTCCCACCATGTCACCACGTGGTGGGTGCACTTTTGCACTCCCCGTTGTTGATTATGGGGGAGGGTGTGCAGAAATCAGTTGAACGTAGAGAAGGCCCCGTTTATGTGTGTGTTGTCCTTAGAGATACTACCAAAATTAACTTTATATGTATATGTGCTGTCCTTAAAGATAAGTACTATAATTAAGTTTATATATGTGTGCCGTCCTTTATAGAAGTACTATAATTAAGTTTATATGTGTGTGCCGTCCAAGAGAATTAAGTTAGTTAAGATTGTCAAATATATGCCGTACTTTATGTGCTGTAAATATACTTGATGCTGTAAATACTGCTATAGTTAAGATTATGTGTTATGGAGTCTTTATATAATACTTTAATTAAGGTTGTATATACTGTAAATACATTCCTGGTTTCAGGAAAACAAATATTTTATTTTTATTTTAAACGAATATTTATTATATAATGAATCATGAAAATATTAATGTTATTATTTCTGCGATTGAAAACTTACAACATGACGGTATAATAATATCTGATGAACTTAATCCTCAAAACATTATGTGTGATTTCGAATCATTACAACAACGAAAATTTGAAAATTAATACACATTACCAGCCGATTACAGATTCATAAAGTTGATTCAACAAGCAATGTTACAGTCGCTGGCAATAGTTACAGATACACAGGTGAAATTATTTGCCCCCCTTGCACACTCAATCGAAAAGATTAGATCCGAATTGTCTCACGAATACGAAACAAAAAGAATTGTGAATGCTCGTATAAGACAGTTGAGAGAGATTATGTCTGCTTGTAATGTCAGTGATGATTGTGATAGTGAAAGCGCTGTCACCAGTGACTGTAGTGAGGACGAAACAAACACTGTCACAGTGACTGTGGTACCAGTTAAACAAGAGGGATAATTCATTTCTGACTACAGTAAAAAAATATTTATTTATTTTTATTCAGTCAGAATCAGATTTATTCTGATAATAATAATATTTATTTTTTATTCTCATAATAATATTTATTTTTATTCTGATAATAATATTTATTTTTTATTCTGATAATAATAATATTTATTTTTATTCTGATAATAATAACAATTATTTTTTATTCTGATAATAATAATACTTATTTTTATTCTGATAATAATAATAATAATAATAATAATAATAATAATAATAATAATAATAATTATTATTATTATTATTATTATTATTATTATTATTATTATTATAATTATAACAATAATAATAATAATAATAATAATAATAATAAAAATAATAATAATACTTCTATCATTTGCTTCAATTTGATAACGGATTGGTACATTTATTAATATTATTATATGATATGTACCGATTCGATATCGATGATAGAGACCTCAGAATAAATAATACTTCTACCGTGATATTTATATTTTTTATTCTGATAATTATTCAGATTCTGATTTATTCTGATAATAATATTTATTCTGAATCAGATAATAATAATAATAATAATAATAATAATAATAATAATAATAATGTTTATTTTTTATTCTGATAATAATAATAATAATAATAATAATAATAATAATAATAATAATAATAATATTAATAATAGTAATAATATTTTTATTCTAATAATAATAATAATAATAATAATAATAATAATAATAATAATATTTTTTATTCTGATAATTATTCAGATTTTGATTTATTCTGATAATAATATTTACTCAGAATCAATTTATTCAGAATCAGATAATAAAAACAATATTTATTTTTATTCTGATAATAATATTTACTCAGAACCAGATTATAACATTTGCTCAGAATCAGAATCGGATTTATTTTTATTTTGATAAACATATTTATTTTTTGTTCTGATAATTTATTAACATTTTTTTGTGTTCTACGATCTCACATGCAGATTTATGTTCAATGATTCATTTTTGAATCCAGAAGGTGTCCCCTCTGGTCAGTAAGTTTGAAATGTATCCTTGATAATAGGGGATTATGACATCGTAGATAAACAGGATTAATTAGTTCTGATACAATTAAATGTCATGGTGGTACTTGAGGGTAAATGAGTATCAGATGTATCCTTGTTGAGCTTGGTTAGATTTTTCAAGATCTACTTGATAGCTGCCATCAGTTACATCACATACTAGACTGACCGCGATAGTCGATGTGATATTTACAATACCAGGTGAAATATGACGGCCGCCACCGTACGGATCATTATTATATCAGTGAAAAATTGGTGGCGGGGTCATTTGTCTCCACGAATCAAGTATTTTTGGAAAGTGTGTGATAAGATCATTGACTAATTTTTTCATCTCGTGGGTGTCAAATTCTGGTATTGTAAATGTTGGTAGTTGTTCTTCTGTTATTTTACAATGGTTAAGAAACATTTGTTTAACTTTGAAGCTACCAAGAATAGTCCGCCAATCATCCATAATTGCTATTTCGACGATTGTTTTATTGATAAGATCAAGATCTAGTCGCAACCTGATTTAAGTGTTGTATTGTTTCAATTATTTGTTGTTTTACGTCTTCGTTGTAATGTTGTGATAAGGCGAAAAATAGACTTTGTACATCATTAAATACCCGAGCATGTACAGAAGTAATCGATCCGGAATATAATTTAATAGTTTCCTCATTAACCTTATCCTTATCATACACTCGTCTTTTTATATCAGGGAGATTTGTACCATCAGACGCAGTAAAATAATCCTTCTCGATGATATATATTATATATGGGTCATAATCGCTTTGATATTCCGAAATCTTTATGATTTTTTTTTTTTCAGTTTAGGTTTTGGTATTCTATTATAAATTAGTAGAATATCAGGCCACCCTAATACATATCTGATCGAACTTTGATAAATATCTACGGCGTAGTCGAGAGAATTTATTTCTATCACGGACGATAACGTTGGTTCATGAACAGTAATAGCTATTTTGGATTCTTTTCCTGTAATAGATTTAATTCCACGTTGGAACTCATCGTTGATTTGTTCTATTTGATAACTACCCGTTGGAATTCCAACAACTTGCCAATCTGGTGTTCCATCGTCCTTATTTTTATTTGCAAATACCAACGAATTATTTGCTTGTAATCCACCGAATGACTTTGATCTGATATTTGGCCAGCTATAATAAACTCGTAATTGTGCTAGCGCTATTTCGTTAGCTGGAATTGCAGTTGGAAAAACCACATTAAACTCAGAATTGGTTGAACTCGCTGATATCATTGTTGTCTTTAGCGGTGCTGCATTAACGACGATCTGTTGCAGTACTTCGTTCGATGACGACATTATTATTACTATTATTATTTTAAATCGAGAATTTGATCTTCTGTTTTTTCGTCAAATACTTCATTGTAAATTTTTATCATCATTGTGAACTCCTCATCGGATATTTTACCATCACTGAGATACGACGAGAGATACGATGATAGGTTAGAATATGCTGATATCGCCTTGTGTAGTTTTATTGTATACTCGTGTAATTTTGTGTTTGTGCATGTAGCTATCTTCTTCGCAATAATACTGAAAATACCAGGAATTGTCGTTGCGGCTGAAACAACGATTGTTATAAGTGCAGGCGCGGTCATTGTTATTGTTGATAGCAATACTCCGGTTTCAGCGATAAAGGCAGAAACTGAATAAACAATTAGATCAATTTGTTGTTGTTGTTGTTGTTGTTGTTGTTGTTGTTGTAGGGTTTAACGCCATTTTTCAGCACAAGATAGGCTATACATGGCGGCCAGTATAATTGGTGGAGGAAGAACCCTGGAAAAAACCGGGAAGAACCACCGACCCACTTGAAGCTACTGGCAGGCTTTCTCACGTGCCCACGTTAGCCGATCCTGAGACTCGAACTCACGCAGACAGAGGTGAGATGGCAGTGATCCGTAAAATTAGATCAATAATAACCACACGTCTGCGATATTTTTTTTTACTTTTACTGTATAATCGTCAATGATTTTTTTTAGTTTAGTTTGCCATGTACATACATGATTGTATCTGTAACGAAGAACGTCGATTGGATTTTGATTCATTATAATTTTACTTAATGATTAATTGAGGTGTTTCAGCGACAAATTCCAGACACCACCAGTAAGACGCTGCGGTTAATTTTTTATCAGATGGTTCCAGTATAAATATTTCTTCGGCATCTTTATTTAATATAATAGATACGGTTCCAAAACAAGCATCGGAATGACGCCATGGATATATGGTAAATATCCTGAATGATGCAGAGCTGAACACGGACAGCCAGTACACACCAGTAACTTCCGCGGTGTGTTTGATAGTGTTATTTTGCTGTGACCATGTTGATGATCCTGATGATACTGTATATACGATACTGACGATCTGTTTGTGAGGAATTTTAATCAGATTAGTTTTTTCAACGATATCAGGAATTCCACTGATAATATCGTTGAGCCTTGTGTTAATTTCGGAGAATTTTATGTCAACAACTGCTGGACTTCGAAAAAATTCATTAATGGCTCTGTTTATGTTCCTACGAAAATTTAGAAACGTTTGTACATGATTAGAAAAGTCAGTTCTGAGTGTGGTTGTCACATCACTGATTGCAATTAACGAGTTCATCATTGGAAGGTCTTTATCATCGATATATATGTTTTCGTTGCTGCGTCGAAATCTAATTCCGGTGTTCTGAGATTATTAATTCCATTATTATTCATGTTGAGAAATGCATGCATAATACCACCATTGATTCATTAATGGCTCTGTTTATGTTCCTACGAAAATTTAGAAACGTTTGTACATGATTAGAAAAGTCAGTTTTGAGTGTGGTTGTCACATCACTGATTGCAATTAACGAGTTCATCATTGGAAGGTCTTTATCATCGATATATATGTTTTCGTTGCTGCGTCGAAATCTAATTCCGGTGTTCTGAGATTATTAATTCCATTATTATTCATGTTGAGAAATGCATGCATAATACCACCATTGACTAACACAAACTTAGATTCTTGATCATCGACGCATTTTTTGTTGCTGCGTCTGTGGGTATGACTGGGTCTCCTACATGGGTAATTTTGTTTCGTTTCATGGCAATAATACTAGTGAAAATATCGCCGGTTTTCTTGGCATAACTTTTGATTGAATTTCCAGAGTCTTGTATTCTACCGTTTTCATCAAATACAGCAATATTGTCTTTGAGCGCGTTGCAGTTCATACAAGGATGTCCGTCAACGGAATATTATTTGATTTTAATCGTCCTTGTTTATCCTGAAAAATAACGATTTCATTACTATCTACACTTGCAAGATTTAAAAGATCATCAATTTCATTCCTGAGATGATCAAGAATTGCTTACTTAGATAAATCACCTGTTTGTTGGGTTTTAGTCTTAGCTGATCTTCCGTAAATATCTACCATTATATTTACTAATTCCTGTTTAAAACGTCGACGACGATGTATACTAGTGCACGACTTTATGAGGTGGTGTTGTTGATGATGATACAGCGGCATGCACAGCGAGTACTTCACGGTCACATATTGGCGTATCTGTTAATTTTTGCGTTGGTAATGTTTTATACCAGACTGGAATATATTGCATGTTGTTAACATATTTTAAAAATTCTTTTGGTGGTGCCAGTCCATACGAATCGAAATAAATAATTCCACGTGGATCAATCGCGTATACAACCCAATGAGTACCTGGACCAGAACTTCCATCGAGGTTAATGATGCCAGTTTCAGCATTGTTTTGTCTGTGCGGTAACTGATCACGCATAAAAACACCTGAAGTTTTTTATATTTAATCGCTCAGCGGCATCGAGTAAATCAAAATTGGACATAGGAAGAATCATTGAAGTGTCCCGGGCAGTCTTCAACATTTTCTGTACCATGAATAAGGAGTTCCTGGCAGTCTTAGACCCTTTCCTTTTGTTTTTAGATCTTTTTATTCCTTATCCTGTTGCTTTCTTTAATGCCAGTCCAGCAGCAGTTCCAACAGCACCAAGTGCAACAGATTTTGCAACAGCTATTATAGCTGCGAGTAGTGAAAATACACCACCAATCTTAGCAATGTCTTTAATGGCACCCGCAGAAAGATTAAGTCGTATGCCGGTCTCTGATCGTTTGACTTCATTGAAGTGCCTGAGTTGAAGTTCTGTCAGTGATAGTTTATTTGAACCACCTGTGATTTGTTCGTTTTTTAGTGATACTTTTACTCCACAGTTTTCTTTTGATACTGATTGTAGTTTTTTAATCTGACCAGGAGTCAGACTGACTCTAACATGATGATATGACATTTATAATATCATGAGCGATCTACTTACATGTTTTCAACTGGGGCTTCAATGACTCTGATGCGGCCACCAACACCTTCAAGTAGCATTGTCCTATCGCTGAGTATAACAGCTGTTGCTCTATAATTAGCAATAGTTCCTCTTGTCACACGAGCTCGAAAGTGTATATCCACGACAGATTGCCTAAATAAATCCAAGTGTTCCAGCGAAAAATAATAGATCGGATACAGAGTTGTAAAATCTAGCTGTGACATTTGTAAACCAGAATCAATATTTTGATCGCGTCCCATAAATGACATTAAACGATGATATGCACGTGCTACATGATTTTGATCAAAATTTAATAATATATCATCAGATGGTTTTTGATGTCCATTTATTCTCAAGAAACGTCAGAAACACCAAGTTTATCAAATATCATTATACTATGTACTTTTGAGTTTACTCGTGCAGCATTTTGGAAAGCAACAAATATATGTCGTGGTGCAAAGACACCTTGCTGTGATGCTATCTGCCACGTAAATAAACCATTAATTGTACTTTAAATACTATCTGTGGTCATCGTTAACCATGATAACACTGATTTACCACCTTGACTCATAAAAGAGAGTAAACGTACTTCTTCGGGTATTGTTGGAGTTATTACTGCATCCACAACGAAAGTTTTGTCAGAATTACTTTACCAGCATCAACAACAGCAGCAGGTCGCCATATTGCATCATCGTTTGTAGCCTTTCGTACGAGTACAACTGTATGCTTGGCTCCGAAAATAACTTTTCTAACATTTCTACAAAATCTAAAGATATGTGACAGTGGAATTACACATGAAAATCTTATACTTCCATCTTTCAGCATTGATCTACGTGCTGCGAATCCTAAGTTGAATTCTGGATTAGCACCATGAACCACGGGCCACACATCAGCGTCAGCGTTGTCAGTATTGTTTCTTGGTCATCTTACATTATATAGTCTGTTGTCAGCGTGGTTAGAAGTATCCTTGGTAAACATCATTGACGGACCAGCTGATCTTGAATAATCGTCGCTGTATCTTGCAAGGCCAAGAATCATCGTTGCAACGTCGGCGTCTTTCTGAATTGATTCAATATTTTATCCGTCAGTCATGTACGTAGCGCAGTCAAACAACGCCATAATGCCATTATTAACAAAACCAACAGTAACATCAGCTCCGTATTCAGTATTATCTGTTTTTAAAATTTCACCTTCTGCTTCAATAAATGCCTCAGCGGGTAAGAAATGTCTACTTATATTCTGAACTTGCAATTCGATTCTTCCACGCTGATCTGGCTGTCGCGCGTCATAAGAATAATACTGATAATCACGTATCGACTCACCTTTAAGAACTGGTGCGTCCATGTCGAGTGCGGGATCAGATACACGCTTGAACATTTTATTATATTTGTTATCGTCTAACACGAAGACCACTTCCCGCTATTAAACTTGCGGTTATAGTTTTTTCTTTTTCGTATAGTGGTACACCAGCCAACTCTGCTAGTTTTTGATTTGCAGCTTGATTTATTATTTTACTAACATTTGCAGGCATAACTTCATTGCTGGGTAATTTTACTGGCTGAGATTTTTGTCGTATTAATCGTGCTAGTCTATCCTTGATTGCTGAGAATGCTTTACTAGCAACATCACCAACAGCACCAATACCTTTTTCACGAACAACGTCAATATCTTTCATTCCCAGTTGCTTTGCAATCGATATTGCTTTTTGGGGCTATCCTTCTAAATAGACCCTGATAAACATCACCGAGTCCATCACGGTAGATTGCTTTATAGGCTGGTAATCTCGAATTTATCACCCTGACCATAGTTGGTCCACGTTGAGCATTATGTATGATTATCTCATTTTATATCGTTTCTTTAATCACTGAAATAATCATCGGCGATTTCATTAATGAGCGACCGATGCACATTAATATCCATGATACCACTTGTAAATAATCTCTGACAAATAGCTGCTGCTTCATTAATGATTTCTGGAGAATTATTACCAGCTCGTTTTCCACCGATTAAAATTTCTAAGCGTTCAACATCGACAATGACGTTGCTGGGACATGGGGGAATAAGACCACTTCCTCGAGTAACAAGACCACTTCCAGTGGTATCAGGATCAATATCTATATAATACAATTATGGCGATTGTGGTATTGAAGGAGTTGGAAGGCGCAACCTTCGGAGCGGTGATTGTTGTTGTGTAAGATAGTTATTTATCCCATCAGCAAATATAATATATCTTGAATCATTACTTTTGGCCTGATCAACTCCGTATCAAATGCGAAATATCCATTTGTACCATGTTTCACGATTTACACGATAATCAGCATACTCGGGTTTTAGAAATGTTTTCCTCTGATTAAAACTTTGCACAGCAAACGCAGGTAATCTTACCGTGTTAATATTGTTTATATAGGAAATATCTTTTTCGGTACATTTATCATTAATTTCAGTTCTGAAATTTGCTTGTTCTGGTTCTTGTATACGATCCTTTATATCACCAACCTCCTCACGAACTTTATCAACACTCTCAAGTACTTGTTGTATTTCTTCTTGTAATTGTGGCTGAGCCGCAGCTATTTCAGCCGGAAGTTCTCGTAGAATCTTTTTAGTTTCTTTTAGTTCGCTCAGCTATTTTCCTAGTTGCTTCAGCGGTTTTCTCCAACGTGGGAAGAAGACCTTTAGTAGCCTTTGTAACCGGTTTAAATAATTGTTCTGCGCCTTCTGCGAATTCCACCTGAGACTCTTGACGCGCTTGTAGTTGCTGCTTGACAGAATCGCGGACGGGTAGATATTTTTTAATGCCTCTAGTTTTTCTCGAGCTAGTCCAGCTGAGTGTGGTTCCATTATTGGATATATTAACGATAATTTAATTACAGCAGCAGAGAGGGTGACGACCAACAGTGAGTGTCCAAAAAGTAAACTTCACACAATAAAAATTTGAAAACAACAACGTCAAAAATAAAGTAACAAAATGAGCTAACCCAATTAGAGAGAATCTCGGTCGATATTAAAGGCTTCATTTTGACGTTACTGGCCTTACATTTTTCATTTTTGTAGAAAGCTCTATTTTTCAAACAAAGACAATTCAAGCAAGTGGTCTGTAAAGCCTCTTTGCTGCTGCTCATTTTTATCAACAGATAGACAATGAATACAAAATAAATTACATTCATCTATATTGGGGACTTAATTGCAACTTTCTCGCAAGAAGATTACTACGTCGAGTATTTTTCAACATACATAATAATACTTAGCAAATATAACTTAAAATAGCCATCGCTATGTAAATGCATATACCAGGTTCCAATCTTTCACTCTGTGATACTGAGTGCACACATCTTACCAAACACACTATCTCTACCATTGAGAAGAAGATCAAAGACGATACCTACATGACCAAAGATGAACGCAAGTGACCAGTAAACAACTAAAGTTACTTTGATTCGCAACAGTTCTGTGCGAATTGATTGGCGACGGTCGGTTCATAAGTCTCTTATTGATGTAACAGCAGGAAAAAGAAAACTCTTCATTTCGTTCCCATTTTTGGACATGTAATTAAATCGCAAAGGTTTCATGAAATTTCCCATCAAATGAATCAATTAACATTCACGGTAATGAGCATTCTTACAACAAATTAGCACTTTGATGATTTACCGTCACTATATCATAGCACTGTTGTGATGGATGGCAAATGACATGGAGCTGTGAAAGGGAGTGATGAATTAAGCTCAAATGTTCCAAACACTGAGAAAAATTTCATATATTTACCATTATGTCAAAATAATGTTTTAATATTATTTTAATCTATGAGAGAATTGCATAATTGTATAGGTTTCAATCAAAATAACCAATTTTCTTTTTTCGATATTAAATCAGAATTATGCTGCCATCCTCGGAAGGATCGAAACGACCAATTACATGAACTAGATAGTTGTTCAGTGCAAGAAATCTAACAATTTCTGTCTGCGACCTGTTAATATTTACCGTTTTGATTTTCTAACATAAAAGTATGTATTAAATAGATGTGTTGCACAGATCGTCTTTGCAAACAATTATACAAGGTAAGAAAAAGTAAGATCAGAATAGGTATTGGTCTAAAACATTAAAACATTTACGTCAATACCAGCACCTGTAATATATTCACAAATGAAAGTAAACCATAGTTATATCAATTATACAGATGTTGAGCGTGCACACCAAGATCCCTTTATCTTTAATCCATAACGAATATATCGTCATGGAGTACAGCAACTGTGCAATCTATAATACAAGTTGGCGGAAACTTCTTTATGTCTACGGTATTAGCCTTTAATGGCAAGAGGAAATGATCCAACGAAATGTTTTGGGTCTCTTTAGATAAGATTTCATTTCCATCTTGCACTCTCAGATCTTCTGGATATGAATACTGGAAAGCAATAACTGCAGATAAACTCAGCCCACATACACAGATTGTCTAAGAGATTGGACGCATGTGTATTGGCAATACAAACTCGAATGTAATTTCCGTTTTACATCATGTAATTTAAATAAAACTCGGCCGCTCCTCTGTGATACACACGGTTGGGTTATCCTAGTATTGGATGTTAAAACGAAGCCATAGGATAATGGCGTAGAGAGCTCGGCAGGTTGGACAAATTCATTCGATAGGCGGCATATTTGGGTCTAGGATAGAAAAAAGGTGCAACAAATATCGCCAATCCATCTCCTGCATTCTCATCTAAAGTTCACAAGGGCATTAATGGCTGAAGTCAAAGCAAATCGACTTTTGATACGATATCGCAATTCCATATAATTATTTCTTATAATAAATTTTCAGGTATTCAAATATGTTGTCATGTACGTTCATTACGTAGATCATGAAATTGTTGTAATTTGAACATTATCCAATTTAACACCTAATTCTTCGTCCTTTTATTTTGTTCTTAACGCACACAACAGGAATAACCTATGTTGCATAATGAACTGAATGTGTTTTATACTACGACTCTTTGATCTCAAACTAAGTAACGTGAAAAAAGCAAAACCAACAAGTTTAGTAAACTTCAACAAATAATTTTAATTTATGTCAACAAACAATTGTGACCAATATTGTGATAAGTAATATCCTAATTGTATCTATCAGTTCAAAAGTTATGAGAAGCTGAATAAATTGGAAATGCAATTGAAAACAGCCTGCCAATATCCATGTTTGAAAATCGGTCATATCATTGTTACCATATATCAAATCCGTAAGTTTAAGTTCCTCTAAATTTCTTTCCTGCAATGTTCAAAAAATGTCAGTTGTGCTTGCCAATATCAATGACATTCATAAAAGTAGTGAAATGCACTTTCTTTAAGTACACTACATGGATGATTTGGAGAATTACTCAAATGATCACTTTAAAGGTCAGATTTAAGATTACTTGCATTTCTCAGCTGACAATAAGCGATCAATCTGAGGTTCTGTTTCCATGACGAAATTATTTTTTTGGTTTTGTTACACTTTTTCTGAAAGGCTTTCTAATGCTATCCAAAGATTTGCAATTACGATAGTAATTCTGGAGGAGAAATAACTATATTCGTGTAATATTTATTTAAGTACTGGAAATTATAAGTTTCTTGTGTTATATGGATTGGTGTTAATACTGATGTTAGCAACAATGTTTTGTACATACTACATTGCTTTACTATGTAATAGTATATGCGTTACGGTTAACTTGGGATTTCTCAAAGATTTTACTTTGGATTCCAAGCCGAGTTCATTAAAGTGTTTATTCGTGATCCATAAAATTCTTGCAGCCATTACAGGACAATTGCTCCAAACTACAATGGCACAATCAAGCACAGAACGTGTGAATTCAACATAAATTTTAACTGATCAGTCACTATCTGAATCATATTTAAGTTATTCTAGAACGTATCATCATTTTCCGTAGCCATTTAAAATATTCCACCAGTTTATATCACATAGTTAGCGCTTGACTGAAGAGAAAGACCGAAATATTTATGTTAGACTGCATTGTCTAAATCTTCTTCACATAAACGTATGGCTGATATTTAAGCGTATTATTTTATTTGAATGACAGAGAGATTATTTTAGAAGCACTACAGTGTATACACTATTAACTACCCCAGAACGATATTGAGCCTAGATCATAATGTACATTAATGTCAATCTGAGGGGCGATTTGGTTACGACACGGAGAATACAAAGATCACAAAATCGTTAGATACAACAGCATTTGTTTATATTTTCCTAAATTGAAGTATATCCTTCGGAAACGAATCTTATGCCACATATGCGAGACAATTGTAGCAAAGGTCTAAATAAGTTATCCTTCATTCCAAATAATTGAAGGTCATAAACAAATCGTTGGTGTGAAAAATATATCGAATGCTTTTGTAACGTCACAACATCTCGAACTTATATTTGTTTATCAAGTTAGTCTATAATGATATTGTGTTAATATAAAACAGCCAATTGATAGCTGACATTCCAGGTCAAAACTCACACTGGTGTTTGTGGATAAGATCATGTCCTTGTAGAATATTATACAGGTATTTAAAAGAAAACAATTTTTGAATATTTTGGAAACAGTACTACTGAGAGAGATAGGTTTTTAAGTATTGAATCATTTGGGTCTCCTTTGAATAATATATTGGTGTCGCTTTCGATCCTCCCAAATAAACGGTATTTTTTTTACTGAAAATTATATGTAAAGTATAAACAATAAGTAGGTGAATAACTTTTAACAAATTTGGGTGGACACATCCGAGGTATAAGATTTTGTCTTGGATATAAACAGCTGAAGCGAGTAGTAGTAATAGAAAACAAGGTTTCTAGCTCCGAGACCCACGACCCCTTCAAAACCCTTTTATGTTGACATTTTTTTCACCAGCCTTTTCTAGCTCAAAATGATGACTTTCATATGATAAGGCTTTTCTAGCATATTTCTGACAAAATATGTTTGTCGGGGTAGGGGTCTCTGATTTAGACACACTTATTTTCAATTACTACTGTTACAGCCATGTTGAATTTAAATTATTTAAAATAAAAATAATTCCTATGACATTGAACTTTAACCTTTGACCTATGACATTGAACGTTCACCTTTGAACTTTGACTTTTTGTTTATGACCTTGAATTTTGACCTTGACCTGGGTTAAAGGTTAAAGGTGAAGGTCAAAGGTGAAGGGTTAAAGGTCAAAAGTTAAAAGTGACCAGCTTTGTGACACTTAGCGCCGTGGCATTGGTCTTACTCTAACCGTAAAAATAATAATAATAATAAATAATAATAATAAATTAAACACCATTTAATCGGGGTCCCTTCATTGCCTTTTTTGCATTTCACGGGCTCCCTTCATTGATGCCTTTCTTATGGCCGTTATGGGGCACCCCAGGAGGCTTTCTTTTTTGGCTGACATTCTTTCTGAATGTTCCTGTGTGGGGTACCCTTCAAATGAGGTTGAGAGCTCACATACGCTACTGTTTATTATAGGGAGCTCCTGCATAGACACAACCCCCAGCGAATCGCTACACAAACGAAACTTTAGAGATTCAGAAGGCTGTCTAGGCTTTTTGATTTCGTGTACCCGCCCCCCACTCAAACCCCGGGGAGAGTGCAAAACGCACTCACCACGTTGTTTGACGTGGTGAGGAGGAGTACATGAAATCCTTTAGGGGCTTGGAGCCCCCGACTTATATATAAAACTGGCAGAATGCCCACCGTCGAAAATGAGTCAGTCACGGGAATCGAACCCGAGGCTTCAGTATGAAAATCCAGCGTTATAACACTGCGCCACCGTCCTATTCTTACAATTATACGTTTCGAAAATTGTTATGAAGTTATCTAATGCTGCATAAACTGCATGTGGATCTAAAATAAATTCACACACGTTTAGAAATTGCTATGCTGAATGAAATACAGTGTGAATCTAGATTTATTCTAGAAATTATTATTACTAAATAGACTGTAGTGTGGATCTAAAATAAATCTGCCGGATGTTGTTGCAAACAGCTGTCGCATGACCTACTAAGTGTACATTGTATAGCTGGAAATAAATAACTTACCTGGAATTTGCACGGCTATATCGAAGATATAAAGTAACCTACTGGAATTCACGCAAGATAATGTACATCAAATTGATCAGTTTAAAAGTGTAAAATATCATTTTCTGTTACAAATTATGCTGATCCACGCTGACTACAGACAATTAAGTTGCTGAATACAACACACACACACACACACACACACACACACACACACACACACACACACACACAAATCGAGACGGTCATGTAATGTTACGCAATATAACAAGCGGAATAACAGCTTAATTACTCTACGAGTTATCTCCCTTTACAATACAAGGAAGACAGACAAAGTTATCTTCCTTTCTTATTTTTTTTAAGAACTTCGTTACCTATTATTAAAATATCAATAGTAGCTATCAAGAATAATTTAATATCGTGTTTATACAAATAAAATTTAATTTTTCCGCTTACTTTTCGATGATATTCAAATAACTCTTATTGCTACCCTGGTGAGAATATACTTAGCATCTTTTGCAAAAACCTTCGACCGGTTCAGGTCAATATTTATTTTTGTGTATTTCTCTTCACTAATCGAATCATGAAGATTATCCAATTTCAGCATAAGCTCATCCCTCAACTTTTCAAGATAATCAAAATATTTGCTGTTATCTGATTTAATAATTCTATCAAATTTACTAAACCAAATACCTGAAATTTCATCATTAAAGTCAACTGATAACTGCTGGCCATTAACCATTATTTTTTTAATTTTACTACTAACTCCATCGGCTAATGTTAAATTTTCGAACATTATTTCTAAAGTTTAGACAAAATTGCGTAGTGTCCAATACCTAACGTATTAATTCCGTCCTCGCAATATCTCCTATCATCAAAATTACTTAGTCCACGTTTTATAATTGTATCTGTTTCAAGTTTGTGATGATTTGTTCTGATCCCATTTGTTATAATAAAATTAGTGCAGGTGTTTAACGCGGCTTTAAAGTCATCAAATTTCATACACTTTTTACGTATCGGCGAGGAATACCTTTTGCTTTTTTGTTAGTTTATTGTCATCTAAAATTACAGCATACATTTTGCTTCTTAGTCCAACAAATTCCCTAACTGGCGCAAACATAAATTCATCTTTCATCTTGCCGATGACTTTTTTTATTTACATCATCATGAAATCCACTACTTTTTGGATAATCTGATAAATCATATAAATTTGTATTGTTATAAATATCTTGATAAACATCCTCACATTTTATGTTATAAACAAGTGAATCCGTATCAGTAAATAGCAACTCCGAATCTGGCCACTGCGTTTTGGTAAAACTATAGTGAAAGTAGTACATTAGCCATTTTGATATGCCAAGTACAGCTGCACCAACATAAATCGGTTTATTTAACTTTAAATTTGTTTTTTGTCGCTGTATTGGAACAAGATTTTCATTAAATATTTTCATACTGACAAAACCGTCATCGTTGACTAATTATTTCTGCGATTTACATCATTTACAATTTCAATATTGACTCGCTTTCTGACATTTTCCTTCGTCTTATCAAACACGGAATTGTTCATGAACTTGAAAAAGTTTTTCACAAAGTCAATCTTAGCAATAGCACGACGTTTCGTATTTAAATCAATATAATCTGATATCCAACGAGATTGGTTAAATTTTAACACGCGATGAACTTTTTTCAGAATTAGTCCAGCATCTACGGCTTATTTTAAATTTTTGTAATGCATCATGAAATTTCTTTTATTTAACAAATTTGGAACTAGCTTATTAACGATCGACTTTTTTGCTGTTCTCATTGCCTATTGTTCAGGCGATAATAACCTATAATCGATAATCATTGACTCTGCACAAAACGGATAGTCGTTATGTAGATCGTGTAACGAATTAGGATAATCAAGATCAACTTCAACAAAATAATTGACATTTTCTGGGAGATTTTTCTCAGTTTCTTCAAGAAATTGATCTGGAGCTATCCAATGAAATCCACCACACGGCACTGGTTTTGAAATATCATAACCATATAAATTATTAGCGTCAAGATAAATAATATAATTTGACGGTAAATTTGTATCGTAATTTTTTAAGTATTTATTATTAGCTATCGCATATTTTGTTGTTTTAACGCTAATTCCTCCTCGAATTCCTTTTTCAATAAAATTAAACATATGAACATCAGTTAAGAGATCCAATTCTATCCTGCTTGTTTTTAGCAGAGCATCCCATGAGAATCCTAGCGCAGAATAATGCAAACATGGGTCTAATCCATAATTTTCATGACTAACTTTACGAAAATTCTCGAAAACATCTGCTAGTAATAATACATCTGTTTTCGAATATAAATCATGTTAATGACCAAACGTCTTACAACCAAATTTATTCCAAGCTTCCTGTGCATATTTGTAATCGTCATCTGTAATGTTTTCATTTTGTAACTGAGAGTAAAATTTGTCTTTGTTAGGAAGATAAGTTCCATCAAATCTGCTCCAGTCGTCGAGATACTCATATGGAAAGACACCTTCTTTTTTTTTGTCAGAGTCGTAGTCTTCACCAATGCAACTTTTTAAATTATTGAAACTGCTACAACCTTCTACAAGCTCGTCTAATGGTACTGCCATAAATTGCAGGCTGTCGATGAAACGTAATTTGCCAAGCGTAACTGACATATACTTTTCAAAATTGTTTGAAATACATTTTATTATATTATTTAATTTTAGTTTAGATTTAATTTCCTCATTGCCAAATGCTTCAACAATGATATGACTATCATAACCACGAAAATTATGTAAACCGACAGGAATAAAATCTGGCGCATGAAATTTAAAATTACATTTATTATGTGCTGCTCCGCAATATTGGCCTGTTAGATGACAGTGATCACACACTTTATCGCTTGAAGGCAAAGATTTCGCGCAGATATGACAATTAACTGCCTCATCAAAATCAAGTTGTTGTTTGGATGTTATTTTTATTGGAGCTGTTTTTGATATTCTGTTGAAAATTTTATTTACATTGTTTATTAAATGTTTTAGTAACCACACGGCTGGATTTTTGCCTCTATACAATTTTACTGGGCTTGAAAAATTATCGTTAGCGCAACAAACAATTTTATAAGCTGCTCCACAGGGAACATGTTGTTGTATTGTTCTGGTGCTTCATTTATTTGGATCATTTTCTGCGCCTGCCACAGGGACAAGCAGACACCCAAAGTCAGCGTAACTAACAAACGGAATATTTAAATTATGAATATACTTTTTAAATTTTAATACCTTTTCTTTTTCTCCTGGCATTGTTATTCTTTGAACATTAACACAGTACTTAACATGCTCTTGCAGTGTTTCATCTTTAGAAAAACCTTGTAAACATCGGTAGCAGAAATATTTCTTATTTTTATCTTTATTATATTGTCTGCCAACTAGGCCGTTAAAGTTTTTTATCCAAACGTAATGATTCTTATCAAACAGCAAGTTTATTGTCGATTGCGAAGCTTTTTGTCTGAAATATACCTTGGATAAACATTTTCACGCTCGTGAAGACCAAATATATTAACTGAAATATTATTTTGTTTTTCAAACTTTGGTATTTGATTTTCTGCAACTGGAAAGTCAATGCCATTAAAATTTAATTTTGATGCGCGACTAAAATACTTGTCGACGCGATCAACATTTTTTTTTCTGCTGGAAACATCGCAGAAAGAATAGCCCACTGGAAACATTTGTTATCAAAATTCTTTACGTTTATGCAACATTTTTTGTTTTAAATTTTTTGAGAGAGATCAACGTAAGAACTACCGCGAAGTACGTTATATTTTACCGTGTGAAATAAAACTTTTTTTATCATTTCAAATTTCCAATCTGAGCAAGATTTGACACATCAACTAAATCTATCGCCCAGATATCGTCAACGGCATTTTCAACAACTTTACGTCGCGGAAACCTTTCATTTTTAGGTTTATGTAGCTCTGATGCCAGATCATCGTACAATTATTTTCCAAGACCTAACTTATATTTTGTTCCTATCATTCCTTGAACTAGCATTCTATCAAATCTCTCGTAGATTTCTAGGTTTCATATCTTTAAGTTCATCTGGCGTTACTTTATCACAGCCGTACTTATCTTGTTCGTTATCACGGTACCAAATATCGTGAACTTGATTATAAGGCTCTTGTCCGGGCAGCGGATTATCATTTTCATCTAGTTGTTTATCTAGCGGATTGTATGGTCCAGTGTATTTATGGCCTGGTAATGTCCAACCTCCTTTTGGTTTTGTAAACTTGCCAATTAATTTATGTATATCTATACCTGTTCCAATTATTTCTCTGTTGTTGCATTTCTGACAGCACGTAACAATTTTATTTTTCTCCAGACAGAGATCTCTATCACAATCACACTCGCATATCATTTTATTTTTTAATCATCGACAAGATATTTGTCAGAAAAAAAAAATATTATTATAATTCTGAAAATATTTTATAAATTTTGATAAAAGTGCTGATTTTTACTAATTTTTACCTTTAAAAATCCAGTTTTTTTTAAAGGAAAAAGGGTTTAAAAAAATCAAAAGAAATCGTTAAAATTTCTTGTTTTTTGAGGGCCAAACCTCAAGCAAATTTACATTAGAATTTTTAACAAAATGGAGAATTTCACAATTTTTTGCTAAAAATCAACAAAGAATGGACTACAAAAGTCGTTAAAAACAGACAAAAAGAATCAGCTAAAAATAAGGATTTTTGACGAAATTCTCAATTTTGTTACAAATTCTAATATAAATTTGCTTGAGAAAAAAATTATTTTTAACTACTGTTGTTCAGGCAAATAAAATTATGTAGAAAAATATTTACCTTCGTCAATTAATCATCTACTAAAATAACCTTGTCACACATTCCAGCTTGGGAAGATTTCTTTAAAAATATACTTTTTCTTTTTCCACAGATTGCACAAATACTTTTAAACATCGTTCTATTATTTTTTGTTTTTTTCCGTTGTCTCATCCTTATTCTCTGTCACAGTTTTACATTTGAGACAGTATGTTGACATTTTTATATTTGTAAGTTTAGATAAAATTAATTGCAATCTCATCATTAGCGTGAGAAGGTTGATCGTCAAACTGTAAAATAAATTTTAAAAAAGTTAATTTAGGCTGGGACATTTGTTTTATAAACATTATACAATAGCATCCATAAGCTGATGTTCGAACCGGTTGAATCTGATTAGACGAATAATTTATTATTTTATATTTTTTTACTGATATATTTTTTACTACATCTTTGGGAGGAATTCCAAATGAGTCAAAATAGTTGTTATTGTAAACTGCTACTCAGTGTGTGCTAGATGCGTCGTTAAAATCTTGTATATTTATCACACACGAACCACCAGCTGGTGCATTGTCAAGTTCATCTTTGGAATAAACTCCGTGGAAATTTTTTACTTTTTTTTAGCTTATCAAGTATATCGAAGTTACTTAACGCCGGCGTGTTCCTGGTAATGTTAGTCCTTGACCTATTCCCAGCAGATTGGGCAACATACTTCCCGCTACTCCCGCCAGTAATGGTCCTATAAATCCGCCTTTTTTTGTTTTTCGCAATCGCGTCTTTTTTTCTTTTTTTTTTCCGTTGTTGTCTTTCTTTTTGCTGTCTTTCGTCGTGGCATTATATTAAAGTTTTAGACACAAATTTTCTTTATACCATCTCCGGAGACAGCCTTTTTTGTTGCGCCAGATACTGCGCCGGATGCTGCTGCTAATCCTAATGTACCAAGTACAGGCAAAATGTGAGGTATTAACGTTTTGGCTATTGTGGCTATTGCCGGACCAAGAAAACCACCTCCCACCGCATTTATTTGCGACGCGCTTAGATTTAAAACAAACGGTTTACCTCGATCGTATTTATTTATCTGTGTTTCAGTTAGCATTCGTTTTGTTAAAACATCACCCGTTGTCGATGAATAAATTTTTAGTGATACCGGCTTTTGCTTAGCAATAGCAGCCGCTAGTTTTTTTTTAACCTGACCGTTAGTCAAATATATTTCTTTTTCGATGTATTTTGTCATATCTCAAGAGAGTTATATTAAACTTGGACTGTCATTTTACCTCACATTGAGTCATTTGTTATAAATCTGTCGCCGATCACCAGCGCATAAACGTTCAACGCATGTGCTGGAGCCATACCTAATGTCCAGATAATTTCAATATCAGCTATTGAATCAACACCCCGCTCGTTGCGTTTACTAACGTCAAAATTAAATATTGGATAAAGTGTACGAAATTCCTCTACTGATATTTGAGATCCATCTCCATCGTCCTGATATTTCTGCACTGCGTCCATAAGATACATATACGGTCGAGTAACATTTTTATTAGCATTATCCGCGAAATTGCATTCTATTGCTCGTTCCAGATACTGCTTGGAATTTATTCTAACGTATATTCTCCTAACATCAGCGTTATCAAATATTACGTTATTTTGTTGCTGTCACCGCGTCGCGCTTGTTGCTAAAATACAACAAATAATTGTTGTAGTAGTTGTTCGCTTGGCGTTGTTATGACGCGCCATTTGTAGTCGGTAGTATTTGGAACTGCAGTCTGATATATTTAATGTTGCTGAAAATAAATTTTCTTGGTATACATTTGAAGCCTATCATTTAATTCTACTGCTTTTGTAAATGACAGTGTTACTCGTGGCATCCATAAAGCAAGTTTGTTTATAATAAATTGTACATCAACACCGCCAGCTCGAAGTTAACAATCATTTTGATTGTTGAAAAACGTTCTCTAGATACTGCTACACCAGCTCCAGTGTCCTTAAACCGCATCATGTAAGTTGCAGTCGATCTAGAGTAATCGTCACGAAACGAAATAATACTAAGTATTGTACTTGCAACTTGTAGGTGACGTGAAATACCTTCCACTGTTTGGTTAGCTAGCTGATACCTGGCACTTTTAAATAAGCTTCAACCGTTGTTTATGAGAGCTATTTCTGCTCCAGCTGCAATTGCAGCAGGTGGATTAGCTACTGTAATAATCTGACTACGAACTTCCAGCATGCTTTATGAGGCAAAAGAAATACATCCTCATCGCGTGTATTAAATGTTCTAACACCAACTTTATTAGGCTCATTAGAATTTTCGTCGAGATATTCAACATACTCAAATTCTGTTACTGTATCATCTACGTCATAGGTCTCCGCCAAATCGAGGTAATCTTTAACAGACATTTTTTATTTATTAGATTATATAAAATTTGGTGCTGTTGCCTTAGATATTAATTTTTGTATAATTTGCTCTCCTCTTGGCGATAAAAGTTTTTTTGTTGCCCTTATCATTGCACGTTTAGTTCTTCTGTTGGTGCGATTTCTGATATAACTTTTTTATTTCTGACCTGTTGCCTCTTATTTTATCGGTTATTTTTTGTCCCACCGCAGCTCCGGTCGCAAAGGCTTTTGATGCGTCCAGTGCAATTGGCGCAACTTTATGCGCTATTCCATGAGCACTTTCAAGAATTTTAGTAAATATATTTCCTAAAAATGCTCCAACTATTTTTCTTTTGTAAACTTTTTTCTTTGTTTCATGTAATACAACGAGGTTGTACAAAACTCTATTTCGCTCGTAGGTGTATGTAATAAGTAACAACTTCATTATTAAGATCAAGTTGTCCAGATTGATCCGTCAATTGCATATTTATTTCTGTTATTTGACGTTCATTATTTAGCGGATAATAAATAACCTGCCGTGGATTAATTTGCATAAGTGAACCCGGCGGAACGTCCGGCGAAAAACTGTATATTGTTTGTCCTTTACTGCCTTTAGCTGATTAAGATTCAGATGAAATAGAGCAAATTAGTAATATTGTGTTTACTTCAGTTATATTTACTGGCAGATCACCGTCGTATGTTACAGTTTGTTCTGTATTTGATCCGTATCGTCGTGGATAAAATTCAAGCAGTGGCGCATGCTTGCTGGCGATGAAAAATCGATCATTATATTATTCTTTAATGCTATTCTAGCGCGTAACGTGTTATAACTTGGTGTTAGCTCAAAGTTGTCAGCGTCCACTGTGTTATTTTTTGCAACAACCTCTTTAATTGTTTTATTTAGATCAGTGATATTATAAGTTCCTTGTGGAATTGTAAATCTTACCCACGACGACAATTTCGGTTGAAATGTAAATTCATCGTTAACATTAGTTTTTACGTTAGTCATGGAATGCCACGCCGTGCAGGAAATTAGTCCAATTTCATATTTTGTCTCAGAATCCAATTGTATTGGTGGAATACAATTCGCTGAAAAATTTGCGCTATCTTTTGCAGCGGTGCTAGAGTCGAGTAATAATGTTGTTGATATCTTTATTTATTAGATTATATAATTATATCGCCCGCGATTATATCGTGGTGTAAAATTTTGTATTCGTCCGATGTTAGTAATTCTTTAGATCTTAGATGATCAAGTGTATCAGCTACTTCATTATCGATTTCAACACCAACATTTGCAGCTTTCGATCATATCAACAGCATTAATCTGCCGATCATATCGGCTGTTGATGTAAATACTCTTACTCCAGTTGCAAATTTTTAAGGCGATCTTCATCGTAAAGGTCAAGCAATTCTCTAAAGCTACGTCCTTTACTTTTTTATTTCTAAGTGTTGATGCTGCATCCAGAATAACACATGCAATAATGCCATCTCTGCAGGCGTCCTCATATTTATAAAGATCTTCAACTTCTGTAGCTCTTTTTATATTTTTGTGGGCTTCCATAGAATCGATTATATTATATGCTAGTTCTTTATTTAGTTTAGTATACCTGTCCTCCTCCCAGTTTTCAATATTATCAACGTTGATATCATGATTTATTAGAAAATTATTATATTCCCGATCTGTTATTTTAACTAGCGTTCAGTCTAGAATAATATTTTTTAGTTGTTCAATATCTTGTATAACCGCTTGTTGACTAATGTCCCTTGTTACAATTGACCTAAATTCTGGTTCTCTAGTTCTAGTTTTACTTGCCATAACTGGCTCAAATGTTGTTTCACTTGCCATAACTGACTCTTGTTGACTCTCTGTCACAGTTGGCTGTAACTTTTTTCCGATTTCATATGGATTATCAATTAGTCAATTTAGTTTAGTTTGTCTGGCAGTAGGGTCATGCATATGCTCCACAAGCGGCATGGCCCGTATTCGGATTTTATCTACTTCTTTTGCTTTGGTGCTCAAAACATTAGAGTGATGATCGTAATATCCTTGATTTATTTTATTAATGGCTTTGATGTAAAAATTCGCGATAATACTGTCTCGGTATTTTTCAATACTTTCGTGGTAATTTTCATTTTCTGGCACTATTTCGTCGATATATTTCTTATTTTCTTCCACTATCTCCATTAACGTTTTAAATTTTTCATCAGCGTTGTATTCTTTCTTTAAAATATCTCTTATTCTTGAATCTTTGAAATTGTGTTTTTCGTTGAACGACTTATACTCATGATCTCTTATTTTGTTATTTATATTTCTGGATCTTTTTAGAATTCTTCTCTGTACTGAATATCCAATCCATACTTTTTTTTCTAAAAGCTTCTTTTTCAGCTTCTTGTTCCTCACGCCACTCCCTGTGAGATTTATCCCTTTCACTTTCCGTTTCCCGTTGTTGTTCTTTTATATCCTTCATCATCTTCATCATCTCATCCAACATTCTTTCCGCTGGCTCAAGTGTCCCCTCTGCGATAATCTTCGTTCAAGCTCTAACGGATCACGAATCAACTAATCTATCTCAGTTATTCTTCTGTCAGGATCAACCATATAATCTGTAAGTGCTTCAGCCTACTTTCTTTTTTTTTTTTTTTTCTTCCCCATATGCTTCAATAGTAGCTTTTTTGTTGTTCTTTAATTAATCCAAGTAAACCTTTTTCCTGTAATTTTTTATGCTCTTCTTCTGATGGCGGTAAAGTTTCAGATTGTTTTCCAAGTAAAGCCTCAGTAACTGGTTTTCAAAATTCTAGCTGATTCCTCAGCGGCAACTACATGTCCACGTCATGCTTCTTTAACTTTTTCCTTAAATTTTGCATGAGATTGAGCAATTTATTTGAGATCTTCTATATATTTTCTGTACTTTGCTCGTTTATCCATATTATTCAATAACGGTTTGATAAAACGTTACTCTAGATAATTTTTAATACAGCATCGAAACATTTTTTTGGGATCACGTGTAAATTTATTGGATAAAAAGAAATTATATTTATCTTTTGTTGCCTTATGATACAGTTCAAAAAAATTATCTTTTCTTACGTCGCCACATCGCTCGTTTGCAATATTTCTGACGTCAACATTGTCGAGTCCGGGAAATAATATAAAGCAACCGGTATTTCGTCTAATAAATTTATCGACGTTGTATAATCCCTGGGCAAGATAGATAAAGTTACATTTTTTATTACGTGACAGTGAAAAGCAAGATCTTATTTTATTCATTTCTTCATTATTAAGTGGAATATCATCAAAAACAACTATCTTATGCTCATCTGAGTAAAGTTGGTTAACTGGAATAAGTTCCTCTGGTGGTCTAATAATAAAAAAATCTTCACCAGCCTCAAGATCATCATGAAACTTGTCATTGTATTCTCTTAGTAATTCGTATTTATCCTGCTGTGGATTAATTCTGTAAATATAAACTCTGTCATAGTTAAAATTATCGCCCAGCAGTAAATTCATCATCAAATTTGTTTTCCCGATCCAGTTCTCCCAACAATGAGATAATGACAATCTGGCAGATCATTGTTGTGTTTATGTTTCACCAGCCGTTCTCTGTCAAAATTTAATATTGACGATCGCTTTGACATTGTTATAAACTAAGTTTATATAAAATTATCAGACAATAAACAAATAATAAGCTATTTTACAAAATTTTGGGCAACATTAGGAGATTCGTAGGCTGTAGGTACAACAATAACAAATGGCAACATTGATTTATCAGGCTACTTGAAAAAAAACTGGCGATAAAATGACAGGCAATTTGTTGATGACAAATCAACGAGTACTAGGTTTAGAAACAAATTATCCGCCAATAAATGTTGTTGATACACAAGCTGTTAGTTATGCACAACTAAAAACGATCGACAATAACAAATTATCACCGACAGTAGGAACTTTAAACGGTAACTTAGATATGTCAGGGAAAAAAATTATAAATTTGGAGACAGCGTATCCGCCAAGAAACTTAAATCAAATCCAAGCGGTAAGTTATTTACAGTTGAAATATGTTGATGATAACAAACTTGATAAAACCGGTGGAACGGTTCCATGTAGTATTAATATGTCAAGTAAAAAGATCATTGGGTTGGAAACCGAGTATCCACCAGCAAATGTTGATAATACACAAGCGGTGAGTGATGCGCAACTGATAACAAGCTCAATAAAGCTGGCGACACAATGACAGGTAACCTTGTAATGAACAACAACTCAAAAATAACTGGATTACCGACAACCTCACCACCATCTAATGATACTAATGCTATTAGTTTCGCTCAGTTAAAAGAAGAACTCACCCCGTATTTTAAACGATCCGGTGGACCAATGTCAGGTAACATAAATATGAGAAATAACAAAATAACAACGTCATATGTTCCAGTTAACCCTAATGATCTGACAATTAAAGCGTACGTTGACAGTCTGTCTAGTAAAAAAGAACCAAAAACAATGTTGGATATATTCCAACACTTTTTAAGGCAACTAATAACCGAGTTGGGTTTGAGGAAAGCGCATCATCATATTATCCTGAAAATTATCCTCATCACACTTTCTCTGATAGACAAGAATGGACTATTAACGGAGAAGTTGAAAACTTTTGGATTAAAATTAAATGTCCCATTGCAGTCGCTATTTGGCAATTTCATATGCGAGGTCGATTAAACTCTAGTGTTGGTCGAATTTATAATTGGCGATTGGAAGGATCAAACGATGATATCGACTGGGTAATATTGTATAGTACAGAGAACACGTATATTTCAACAACACGATATTTTACAACTCCAACAGAAAAGACTGTCAACAAGTACTTGTATTGTCGGGTTTATGTTATCGCTGATGAACATCCGTTTCCAGGAGTGACATCATTTCAAATATACACACTTGATGATCAAATTTAATCTAACGTTGTAAAACAATGTCTGAACCAGCAATTATAACCGTTGCAAGAGAATTTTTTGATAATATTTTTTACCCCCCAAAAAGATGTTGGAAACAAATCACTAGCGGCACGTGTGATAAATACTACGAAAAATTTTACAATTACAACGATAAATTCTCCATTATCAGATGAAGAAAAAATCTTATTCTTGTTATGCATCTGCGAGGTCCACAAATAATAAAAGCAATAGAAACCTTTGATATTACAAGCAGATTCTGTCAACCTGATGATTGTCTAGAAGAAGAAAAACAAGTTGAAATCCTGTTTAAAAAAAAAAAATATTGCTTGAGCTTGATTTTAAAAATATAGATTTGATAATACGATCAGGCCTATTAACAAGAATAGCACAGGAGAAAAAAAATAAACGATAACTATGATCGTTTTAACAAATTAGCGGAATCTAGGATAATAAGAATAAAATGGAACAAGGAGTTATACAATAGTTTTTAAAAACAAGAAATTTTTAAGTATCTTGGTATGTACTAGAGCGACAAAGAAACCCTAGTTGAAATCATTACCATGACAGTGGATACGGAGTTAATTATAAAAGCATACTCGAACGCACTTCTACCAATGATGCGTAAAAAAGACCCAGAATTTGATCCGATTATTGTTGACAGATCACTAAAGATAATTAAAATTTTTGACGATGAATTTAGTTGTCTCGACGATTATGAGCGAGAAAAGTTTTTAAAAGAAGTCGATCAAACAATATTTGAAGCAAAGTTTAATTCTTTTTACGAAATAAGTGATGAAAGCGATGCTCCACTTCCATCGCTCCAACTCTCTAGACAATTGTCATTACGACATTATTACAATGAAGTCGAGAAAATGTTCACAAAACAATACGAAAAATTATGGCTAAAAGTATATGCTTCCACTGGTATTACCTTTCTTGGACGAAAGTCACTCCAAAAATTAATGCTGATAAATTTCGTAGTCGCATATGCAATTATCAGACAATATCTGGTCCTCAAAACTTTTACTTTGGATCAAATAAGCTTGGTACGCGGATTTGTTGATGAAACAGAATGAAAATACGGTAACTTGGTGAATGAAACAGATTTTTATGAACGTGAGGTAGAAAACACGTTTGATTCCTACAGTTGGTTAAAGAAAAATGAGGTATTGACAGATGAACGATATAAGAATACTTCGTCAGATGTTTATGACAAGTATAGAGATCTTATAGCTGATCCTAACTATAATAAGTTTCGTGAATTTCTTGTTTCAATTGTTGGTGCTACAGTTTTTGATATTGTACAAAAACTGTAAACAGATATTGTATAATGAAAAAAAAAACATTTCGTCTTTCTCAATCATATTTCAGAGGAAATTTCCAAACAGGACGTGGACGCACTAATACAATATTACAGATATTATCATAAAACAAAATTTGGTGTGTAAAACAATGTTACAAATATTATAGTAAAATACATCTAGTAATATCATATTTACCACTGCTAATGACTGGCTCTGGTATAATTTCAAGTGGCGCATCGTTAAATCCGTTTTTATTAATAATATCTGGTGTTGGTATTTCTCTTGCAACAGCGTGTAAGAAAACTGAGCCTCTACTGAAGACCTAAAAAAAAATAAAAAAATAAATGCTTGTAAGACAGCAAGTATCACTTACAAAAAGTTACTTGATCAGATACGATCTTATTTCCGAGGCTTAAAATATGATATGGACGATTTAATACGCGAGTTTCGTATTATTGACAGTATGTTAACAGATATTTTACAAATGAGAGTTAGCAAGTACGAAAACAATTATCATAAAACATGGCTGTAACAGTAGTAATAGAAAGTAAGTGTTTCTAGATCAGAGACCCCCTACCCCGACAAAACATATTTTGTCAGAAATATGCTGAAAAGCCTTATCATATGAAAGTCATCATTTTGAGCTAGAAAAGGCTGGTAAATGTCAACATAAAAGGGTTTTTTAGGGGTAGGGGGTCTCGGAGCTAGAAACCTTGATTTCCATTACTACTAAGCGAATAAATAATAAACTGCTCGAATATATCACAACGTTCAGTTCTGAATGGAGATAATAGTAGATCATGGGGCTATTACGACTCTATGGTCTTAAACTAAGTAACCTAAAAAAGCGCGAAAACCAATAAGTTTTGTAAAATTCAGCAAATAATGTATTTTTCTATCATTCAATGTGAAAATTTAAAAAGATCTTACATCAATGCGAATTAAATCCCAAAGAGCCCTAAAAGTTTTATCACAAATCCAAATGTATCTAATTCCAAATAAATTCCTGTGGTATTCCAAATAAGTTCCTATATTGAATGTGTTGACGTGACGTGCCTGTACCCTTGAATATACTAATGTGCCAGTGGCACGTAATGTGGAGATGTGCTAACAGTCTTTTGATATACCATAAAATTATAATCCAAAAATGTTCTTGATTCCAAATTAATGTTTCAGTCTAAGAATATTATAGATGAGCACATCGTATTTGCAGTTAATAATAAACTGAATATGAATAAATAATTCCACCCAAATGAAACACTGAACGCAACAATAAGACCGATTCTGCCTCAGATGTTAAATGTAAGAACGAGTAATTTTTCAAAATAACAAGATTATTAACCCCTCTACTTGACCTAGGTCGCAATTACCATTTTCTTAAAATATTCTGCCACTAAATGGAATTTTCCGTTCTAGAATATTCTAAGACAAGGTCTATAGATAAAATTATAATCCGGCCGAGTCATACCAAAGACTTAAAAAATGCTACTAACAGCTGCCTCGCTAGGCTCTCAGCATTACGAGGTTTGTGTTAGGACTGGTCGGCCTGGTGTCAGGATAATGTGACAGGGTGGGACTTGATGCTACATGTCTGCAGCATCATGCCCCAGTGCTAGACATCACTATAAACTGCCACACTGCAGACATCGTAGCGATATGACTGAAAAGTTCTTAAAGCTACGTCAAAAATCCAACACACACACTAAAAGTATAATAACGGACATGAGAAACATTAGGTAGACCAGGTATTGCATGGGAAATACCAATGTCCTAGACCCAGACCCAAATAAACATGTTTACTTCTGTTGATATTGATGATAATATTAAATTCACACTAATATTAGATAATATTAACTATGTTATATTTGTTTACAAAATAAAAGTTTCTGATCAGGTACGCGATGAACTTGATTTTGAACAAGGTCGAGTCCAAATTATAATTATACATAACCTATAATCATGGAGAGAATAAAAAACATCTAACAAATAAAAAATAAATATACATGACAATACAGATCATAAAACGCAGCAAACTCGTATTCTCAATTAAACAGAGCTGCTATCATTTCGTTTTATACTTATACCTACATCCCTTAGAAACCCCCCATATTAAATTATTTTAAATGTGTAAGTTGCATGGAAAATTATGTCAGTGTAGAGCGCCGCTCCAGTATATCATGTATTACGTAAGAAACGATGTTAATACATGTATAGCTCAATTCTCTCTCTCTCTCTCTCTCTCTCTCTCTCTCTCTCTCTCTCTATATATATATATATATATATATATATATATATATATATAAAGCGAGACAAGACAATTGTCTTTTGTATCATTTTAATTTTAGTGATTATTTTTTTTTTCCTTCAGTTTATCTGATCTTATCGAACTTCTCAGAGATAGATTCGTGTTCGGAATAAATATGCCCATATTGATAACTTTTTGAATACAGGGTTGGTCACAGTCAACGTTATTGTGGAGCAAGTTTCCATGCCTGCATCCTATGACACAACATAAAGTACAAATCATTTGTGCAGAACTTTAGAAATGCAGTGAGTCCTAGGACATTGCTTTTTTCATTTTAGTGCATTCCATTGTATTTGGGGAGGTAGTACATTTTCTTACTTCATTATTTATATATTTTCTCTCTCTCTCTCTCTCTCTCTCTCTCTCTCTCTCTCTCTCTCTCGTCATTAAATCACATGTTCTAGTTAGAGCGTTTATTTCTATAAATGGTGAATTATAATTATTTGCTCCAGTTAAATTATATTTTTCATTCTTTCTCGTGACATTGTCTAAATAGGGAGGACGATATTTCCATTCCATAGACCTGTTGCAGTGCCTCCGACATCAACAAATACTATTTTTGAGCTGTATTATTATTTTACATATGATGTTTAAGAAACCGTACACCATTTTTGTCTTTTGCCAATAGCTCATACTACGGATTTCTATTTAGTCGCGATAGATATTTCTATTCCTAAAGATTCTGGTAAGGTTTCTACTATTATTATTGTTCCATTTGACTTTTTATCTTTACTTTATGTGCAAAATCGTGCTAATGTGCTGTTAGACCACATACATACATACACACACATGCATACATGCATGCATGCATACATACATACATACACAAACACATGTATGCATACATACATACATACATACATACATACACCTATAGTGACATCACTATTTAATAACAGTGCTACGGATTAGCTTTCAAATGGGTACGAACAATTAACTGATAATATCCGATAGTTTGTTTATCTCTCCTACACCTAGTCTCTATCTCTCCTCTTTCTCTTTCTCACCCTTATAATATCTGATAATTACCATCTGGTGTTTTCTGTCAAAGACTAATTTAAGCTAAACATAAAATTCATGCGTTCGGATATGACTGTTACACCTTCCATAACTTGCTCATAACAGCGGGCTTTTTATATCAAACTTTGTTTTATCAACATTACCATTTGTGTATATATTTTCTCTACCATAAATTAATGCATATTAAAAGCGTTACATTTTCATATATTATGTATGGATGACTTGATGTGAACAAAAGTGTTAGAACGCCGTCTTAAACAACTAACAATATGTTGTTGCTTTCAGTTCTTTAATTGGAAATTTCAATAAATTTTAAATTTGTTGAAACAAACAACAAAAGGGATAAACGGTAAATGTATGTGCTAGTAAAATAGAAAGGATATGATGCAACGTTTAACAGTTGTGATCCAATTGAAAGCATTGTGCAGTTAAAATAAAAATGACGGTAGCACAATATGTAGATAACAAAATTAAGTTCCAGGAATGCATTGATTGTTTTGAAAGATGATGCGTTTCTAGAATTTGGCAGATATGATAAAACAGCTTAATAGAAAATGAAGGAACTAAAGCATCTACATCATACGAATTTGTATTGGTAGCAAGACTAAAGGGGAACAAATGTTCATAAAAAAACATTACAACTAGACAACAAAATTGTGCACAGGAAAATCTTCTAATGGTGCCTACACTATAGGCAGTGTTCTAATTGGGCAATAAATGGAAATGTGAGGGAAAAATAAAAATGAAGATAATTTTACTACATTTAAACAAGCTGAAAAACAAATCAAATGTGAAAGAGTACAAACTTGTCTATGAGATCTTGATTGACATAAAGAGTAATGAAACTGGTATTGTCCTTGATGCAGTCATGAGGACATTGGAACTTATTTGAGATATAACGATTGAGCCTCCGGCCATGGACGTCAGAGTGAAGCACGCATGTATAGCACATTTCTCTTGTCCAGTATCTCAGCTAAACGCCACAGTGAACTGACTTATTTGATCAAATATTTAAGGAAATACGAATATATTAGACTGAAACCAATTTTTCACATACAAACCACAAACATGTTTGGTAGCAACATGTTTAAAATGTATGAATCATGACTCCAAGAAAAGATGCTAACCACAATGTGCAGAATCGGCTAGACTGGCAGTGTGGATGACAACAGCTGGTTGTGAGATTTCGCACAAGCATTTACGCCTTTTTCAGATCTTGTGGTATCAAAACACATACAGTACATGTAATACTTTTTTGTTGTACTCATTAGTATTTACTAATGCGAACCGCTCAGATATTTTTAATAGCTTTCGTAATTTACCAATACATGGGCTAAGTACAGACAGATAAGCAAAAACTGAAGTTATTCATAAATAAAACACCGATGCTGCATCCATTAGGAGACCTTTTTAAATCACGAGTAAGATCATCAATATTTGCATTAAAGATAAATTTGGATACTGATACAACACAATGGCGAAAGACAGCAGTTATCTGACCTCACTTTATACGAAGGTATTGTTTATTAAATCTGTGCAGTTTATAGTAACGAGAATGTGCGAGAATATCATACATTTCGTCCAGTAAGGCTCAAAGTGTGCCTTAAGTTCACAAAAGTACATTTCAGGTATTCATCGTCATCATCATCGTAACTTAGACCAACAAGAAGCCATCCCCACCCCTTTTTTTTCTGACGGAGACCTACTTGTTGATTTACATCGTAATTAAAATGTAGACCAACAAGTAGATCTCCGCTTTATTCCCTTGAAATTTCTGCTAGCGGAAATGTCAGAAGAAAAGCGCAGATCCACCACAGGTGCTCGACGCGAACTTGATGTTGAAATAAAAAAGAAAAAAAAAAAAAGCCAATAATCTGAAGGAATAAAATCATACCGAGTGACAAATTTGCCTGAGATTGCCGCCACGGTTCGTTTTTGACATAGGATCCTGTCTATCATACTATATACTTGTCTCTTTTATAGTTGAGGGTCCTATGTCAGATAGGGTCATTGGGGTAATCTGAGGTAATTTTGTCACTGGGTATGAGTTTATTCCTTCAGACAATTGATTTTTTTTTTTCAAAGTCAAGCTCGCGTCAATCAACTGTGAGATCTAATTGTTGGTCTAGACCAACAAGCAGGTCTCCAATTGTAAAAAAGACAGAAAAAAGAAGCGGAGATCTATTTGTTTGTCTGAATTAAAACGCTAAATACTGAGGCAATGTTTGTATCTCTCCCTTAACTAGGGGCCTACAGAGAAACACCGAGTTTACACATTAGCCATGACCCACTTCCCGTGTGATGTTGCTGATATGCACTGCATAACACTGTTACGTGGATGTGGAATTTGTCCATGGCATGGGTGCAAGTTGCAAGGCATTGTTGGATTTAACGAGTGTGCAATCTCAGTCTTGAATTAAAACTGGTGATGTGGCATTTTATCAGTGAAAAACAGGGAAGCATGCACAAGAGGATCCAATCCGTTACCAGTACCAGATAAGGTAAGGTATAGGCCTATTCCAACGCTGTTATCGCGACAAACGGGATTTTCCGATTAATTTTGGGCACGCGATGTTGACAGATATAAAGCTGTTGCCAGTAAGGACGCAAATATCTTATAGTACAACTGACTCTTAAATGTCTTAATATTTTTTAAGTTTAAATTGGAAGAAAATAAACATCACTTTTTCGTAAGGTGCATGCTATTCTGTTGATCATCATACAGGTACTCGATGCGAGCTTGATTGATTGTTTAAAAAAAAAAAGCAATAACCTGATGGGATAAAAAATCATACCGAGAAACAAAATTACCTCAGATTACCCTCATGACCCATTCTGACATAGGACACTGTGTATCATACTATAAAAGAGACAAGTACAGCATGATAGACAGGGTCCTCTGTCAGAACGGATCTTGGGGGTAATCTGAGGTAATTTTGTCACTCGGTAGGCCTATAATTTATTTTTCTTCAGATTATTCCTTTTTTAACATCAAGTTCGCGTCGAGCACCTGTGTCATAATATACAAAACTCCAGTCGAAATTGCTATACCTGCATTGGCTTTGATTACGAAATATATTCAGTGTATCGTCTGAAGTTTGATGATTATAAGTCACTGATGGTGACATACGTGTCCTTGCAAAGTTAAGCTTGCAATTTGATTCCATTGGTAGCCAATACGGACCAAAATTTACAAAATGTTGTTTATGATATTACATCTCGTACGTAAATAATAATTCAATAACAGTTAAACTTTCTTGAAATTAGTAATATTTCAGCAATTATAATAATAATGATGATATTAATAATACTTTCTTATATTTATATTTCTTTGCCCACATTGCATTTAAAATTCATATAAAGTTTAATAAGAATTGTTTTTATTTTGTAATGTTGTTATTCACGAATTTCCACTTTAATTACATTTGTGTGTTCGATTTGATCATTGGATCCTTTCATTTATTGTGAAAATATTCTGCCTGTGCAAGCATAGACATTCTTTCTCTTAAGCAAGATGCAAATTGTGCTTATTATAATGGGTGTGTGCTACCATACCTAAGTTAGGCATATACCGTGATAGTATAGAGTTGTTCCCCCGTGGCACATTAATCAGGGTCAGCCACCATATGCTATTTACATTTACCCGCCTCGAATGACAAATATTTTTACAGGAATAGAAAGCGGGAAAGTCATTGAAACTTTACAAATTATAAGTAAGCAGCAATACCAAAACAGTTTTAATATGTACCAATAAGAACATTAAGTACCTCGACAATACAGCATTCCAGGCTATAGGCCTATAGTCCTTCAATGTAAGACATATGTTATTTATATTTTATAACCCCACCCCACCCCACCCAGATATATAGGGTGATGTGTCTTACATTGTAGGACTAGGTATAGGTCTAGTGGCATGTCCGCATATTACAACGACATTTGAACAATTTTGCTAAGTACCACTACCTGTTGCGTAACATCTGAATAACCTTTATGCACCCATGATGTCAGAGAGTTGACATACCAATGAATATTAAACTTTGAAGAAAGCTCTATTCATGGCAAATAAAGTGGTAGATTTCCTTAACATGCATCCTGGAATCCTCGGTTTTAACACATTTAACCACTTAACGTTCAATTGTTCAGAAATATATTTCTTTCATAGAGATATCTCTCAGACCATTAGAAACATTAGTTAGTGTAACAAAGTACTGATAACAAATGTCAGTGAAATATTCTCTCATATTCATCTTAGCATGCTTTCATATGATCCCATTTCATAAAGTTCGTGTATTACATAACCCATTTTGACACATGTCACAAGTCTGTTTCTTCCTGCGACACTGTTGTATATATGCTAGGGTGAAAATAATGTACCATGGTTTTCCGACATTCTTTTTAGGACACAAATCATGATGGTATTATGATATCATTGTCTATATATATATATATATATATATATATATATATATATATATATATATATATATATATATATTAGATTTAGCATATGACTTTTTAAATACTTAATTGGCATTGTGAATATGCAGAACCTCAATACTTGAATGTACTGTTTTTGGAACTTTATAACTGTTTTTTGCATCCTTCATAACTTAAGTTTCTAGAACTGCAGATAATCAGAGACTGAAGACATAATGTTACAGGTAAAGATTTTATTTTAATTTGTTGTAATCCTTACCATTATCAAACAAAATTTTTAAAAAAATGCTTTGGTTAAAATAAGTTAAATATCGAGATTCTCTTAAATGCTCATTGAAAATTTACTGTTAGTAAAGTTGCTTACCAGTATTTATCAGATAGAAAATGCTACAACCTTTTTTAAATAATCATAAAAATAGGTTTAGTTTATATTTCCCAAACATATAAGAACATAGTTCCACAGAATGTCAGTAGCGACATTGTACATCATTCTAAACAGTGTTAATGATGCAGTTTTCAGCTGTGAGTCACTTGGCCAGTACATTTTGAGTAACAGACATGATGATTATTATGGATGGAATTTGATTTGCCTGTTCAGAATAACTGATAAGGATCTTTTTAAGGACTTACATGTACTGATTGGGGAGAAAGATTATTGTTGAAAACTGTAGATATTTTCATGGTATGTCTCTTTGTTTCATTCACAACTGACAATAATAGGATTTTTGACAAATTTTTCTTTTTCTGGGTGATGACTTAATGTTGATCAGTGTAAACAAATACTCTGGCTGTGACATCACTGAGAGATGCATTGTCTCAAGAACTCTGTGTTTATGTCACTTCATCAATATAGGATGTGGTGGGATGATACAAATTTAACTTAAGTCATAAAATCCCATTCATACAATATCCAGTTGCAATTCTACTTTCGCTTTCCAATCATAAACTTGGGCCAAATTTTCTGCTTGGCAATTTAAACAGTGCAAGCAGAAATGCTGTATGACTGATCTTCGTCGATAAAATTTGTTATCTAACATCGGGGGCCCATTAATAGTGTATTTCAAATTCATGAGATTTGTTTGAGTGGGGGTTATTAGATCATTAGCAGAAAATAAGTTAATGAACCCTGTAATCCACTCAGATTCATCAAAGGTTTTTCTTTTAGAAATGGGGCATATAATTAAAGTTTACAGGGGTTGGGTAACAGTAAATATTTATTGTAATGTGCAGTAAGAATATCATTGATCATTTAATGGATTTACTGCGGCTCTGGCATATAAAGGCCTTGAATAAATTTATGAATGTTGAAATTTTGTTATTAAATATCTTGGTTTTGTATAATATGACCTGATTCTTTTTCAGTTTTTCTTCAGTTCTGTACTAACGTTCCATACTACAGATGGTCACTGTATTTCTAAGTTGACATGGTAATAGGACATTCTCTTTAGAGCACCTCCTGTTAGAGGTCAGACTCAGATTACCACGACACTTAGGCTGCGCCACTGATATAAAATTAAAATCATCCTCAATGGCAAATGCACCATTCATTCATTACTAATCAAGCATGATAACAATTAAAAAGCAAGTTGACTGAAACTTTCCTAGGTATGTTTTCTAGGTAGTACCATAGTAAAAAGATGTATCAGCTTAACAATTAAATAAATTGCACACAGTAACAGCAAATACTTTAATTTCTGTAAGTATCTGTTCACATGGCTGCCATGTACCAGATTTTGGAAAGACTATTCCCATGATGACTGGTCAGTGCAATAGTGACAAGTCCAAAATAAGCAGAATGTTGTAAACAGTAGAACATTACATATTACCCGTCAGTACCATTACAGGTTGGGCAGGGGATTTATCTGACTACAAAAGACCTTAAAACAGAAGATTCTTCCATTTCATCTATTCATACTGCATCTCACTGGACATTTTTTCGGGGGTGAACTTTCATTGGACTAATACAGATTGTGGGAAAATAGGAATATTTTCTACATTTAAGATACAAATAAAAAACTAACTAATGATTGTTTTTTGGAAAAGTGTGCTGTCTGACTTAATTAAGGTATCTATATTAATTTTTGTACAACTGATGGCTTTTACACTGAACTAGCACTTAGCCTCGTCTACTCATTTTTACATTCATTTTTTTCCAGTAAAGAGTTACTTTGAATGTGCTGTGGTGACAAGGCAGCTCAAACAATCAGCATGTGCCTCATACATGTATAAAGTTCACTGGTATTACAACAAATTGGCATGATTCTATCATCGCTTAACCATCGCAGTATTGAGGTATTGGCTTATGCAGTAGACCAGTGGTCTCAAACTCAAACCACTCTTAGGGCCGCATGAGGGTATTTTCGATGGCCCAAGGTTTGGACCACCTTTGTTATCTCTCATGACACCTTGTGAAGCTAATCATTTTGCAGGGCACAGGATACTGCTTGGCGAGCCGCTTGCTGCCCATGGGCCACCTGTTTGAGACCCTGCAGTACACATACTCAAGTACATAAACCAATTCAGCTGTTAATTTGCAGCCCAAGTTTCGCATTTGATCTCCAGTGCTTGTCTAGCTGACAGGCAGTCAGCAAAAAAACCAACACATTGTCAAGCCTAGCTTGAAGTAAATATAAATCAAATTGCTGGTTTAGTTTCTTTGTGAATTGATGAACCAGAGTCTTATGCTGTAAACTTTACAGTAAAGGCTCTTGCACTCTGTGTTATAAATTATGTAGCTTGTCAAAGTACAAAACTATCCAGTAAGACATAAACATAACATATTACTCATCAATACCATTACAGGTTTGGTGGCCAGTTTATCAGACTACAAAACACCATATTAACAGAAATCATACCATAGGATCTATTTTTTATGGTGGAAGTGTAATAAATTTTAAACAAACTATTTGCACAGCTGACCTGTATCTGCTGCTGCTAACAGTATTCGTACAGTATTCGTACTGTGACAGGCGTCTGTCTCACAGTTTCGATTACGATAATTATGATATGGTGTGCAGACAGTTAGAGACTGGTACATGAATTAGCAGTTTTTCCAAGGGAACAAATTTGATAATATATAGCTTTATATTAACAATCCAGAATTTTGTTCCTGTAATAGACAATCTTGCAGTTTAGCAAAGTAATATCAGCTTCACCAATGAGTGAGCGAATAATGGAAAAAAGTTCATTGATTGGTACAAATACTGGAGTTTTTCACTAATGAGATTCACAACATTTATTCAAAACTTTCTATTTCTACTGGAGGTGAAGGAGTATAGCATTGTAAAAGTTTTAACAATACTGACTTGCAAGTATGGAATTAAAGGTAATCATTTGCAAAATTTATTATTTCACAGATCAGGTACATGGCAGCTGTCTTGGGGGCCCTGGGTGGCCAACCCACAGGAAGCTACTGACAAGCTTTCACACATACCCACATTGGCCAAACCCGAGATTTGAATCCATGTGGACGGAGTTGAAATGTCAGTGATTGGTAAAGGCAAGCGATTTATACTGCTCATAGGCCCACCCAGGGTCCCCATGTACCTGATCTGAGCAGTATCACATGGCTGTTGATATCCAATCTCATGCTTTTGTTGATACTGTAGATGAGCGATAATGTATATTAATTATTGACTTTACTATAATAACCTATGATAGAAATATGTGATGAATAATTAATCACTGGTAATGTGCACTAACTTCTGTCAAATGCAGAATATGAGACATTAATGTTGTCTTCTTTGATGAATTGTGTCTTAGATAAGACTGATCTTGTAATCACAGATTTACCTGTTGACAACATTATGGAATTAAATTGAAATAGCAAGTTGAACTGGATATTTAATTTAATTTATCTTAGTCTTTAGTTGTGTGTTTGTAGGCAAAGACGCAACTTAGTGACTCGCAGTGCACAGATACAAGGATTCCTAACACTCAAGGTACAGTTTATTCTTATTTATTTCACATGTACACCACAGTATCTTTTGCAAGTATTGTCTATAGTATCTCTCAAAGTATGAATTAGAAAGCTTATTTATTACAGGTAGTAGGGAAAATTTGTAAACGAGCAAGCTCAGCCCAGCTGCAGATCAGTGTTTATAAATTCCACAGCTAAAATATACACTTAGAAATGCATCATCAGGGACGAAGTGCTGGTGAAAATGTTTTACCCGTAGAAGAATAGGTAAAGATGCTATGATACATTACAAACATACATGCAATCATTAAAGCATATACATTTATGTATATATACCTTCACTTTAAAATGATGAAAATTTCATCCTTATTGGATCATTAAAGTTGTATTACTGCCTTACATTTTCTTTATCCAGCACTTGCATCAACAATAGAGGCCGCCACTTAAAGAGACTCAAGTTTATCAAAATGTATATTATTCGTATTTTAAAAAGCAGCTAATATATTCATTTTAAGATACCCATATAGAGAAATTAAAAGCAAAATAAGTAATTTGCATTGGTGAAAGCTGTCAGTCATATGACAGAATTTCTGTTTTGAGAATGTCCCCAGTCAAGGTTCAAAAGCAGTGCATGCTAACAGATTTAAGACTGAGACTGTCACAATATTATTCGTTGTCTGTGTGAATGAAAATGAAATTAAGATCAGCCTGTAGAATAAGCAATTGTGGTAATTTTTTTTATGTAAGTAAATCCTGATTTATAATATATCAAACAATTCAATTTGAATTTTATGTCTCCTGAATTTTCACATTTACATAACAATAATAGAAAAGTTGTGTTGAAACAAAGGAATCACATTTTTTTTCTTCAAAATGTACGATGAGAAATTTACGTATTGATGATTTATTTAATGAATGTATGCATCATGTGAAAGAATCAGAAATTTTGATTGTTCGTTTACAGTTTTCATGCAAAAATTCAGTGACAAAATTACTCCTTTTTTAGCTTGGGGGGGGGGAGCTTTGCCACCCTAGACCCCTCACCAGAGCTTTGCCATGGACCCATCTTAGGCAGCCCCGTTGACCCGCAAAATACGTTTCAGTATTGTGGTTTTTCCCAACTCTCACCTATGAATTTTTTCAAGATGTCAAGAGGAGCTGTTATATATCTGAAGCATGGAAGGAGTCCGTAATTATAGATTATAGTGTTTATAATTTTGAGTAAAACTGAAGTGCAGCTGGCAAGCTAAGTGTTTAACATAATTCTGGAGAGGCCATACAATCCAAGAGTACAAACACTAGGTATTCCCATTAATAAATAATAATTGTACATTTGTATTTAATTAGAGCTTTACAAAATTAGAGTGGATCATATGTTGTGATGTGATGGAAATCTTGTTCTTATTACTTTGATGCCTGATTTGTGCTTACATACGAATTTGTATTCGGTGTCATGATTGCACATACGTGCTGTTGCATCATGATCAAGTTGATGCGAGATCATACTACATATTTAACAAATATAATTGGCATGCTTATCATGACCCAGTAAGTATTTGACAACATCTAATAAGTGAAATAATTATTTCCAAGGCCAATAAATCAGCCCCTCACCCATGATGATAATTGATACTGATTTTTGGGTTAGGGCCTGATATCACCTATTCATTAAAAACTGCACTTATTTGCAGCCAATTATGACCGCACACATCCGTGTACATTTTATACGCTTACTGGTATTTCTTGTGGCTGTGGCAGACCTGCCAACTCTTATGATTTTGCTGTAAGTCTTAAGAAATAAACACTAAAATTATGGACTTACGGAATGATAGCAAAAAGTACGGAAATAAGATCGTTTTTTTTCTTCTGCTCCAGATATTTTTTGTACTGGTTCGTTCCGGATCCGGATTTTCGTATTAGACTCCGTTTTCGGATTTGGAGTTTCATCTTAGACATAGCGGATTTTGGTAGGGGGGCGCTCACCAGTTATTATGTACTTTTGAGAGAGTGATGTCTGTATGGTGAAGTTGTTTGCATTTAAAACATGCACAGTGGAGAGAATGTTGGCAAACCTCTATGCTACTTTGATGTAATGTGGCTGACATTTCTTTGGATATTGTACTTTTGGAAATTGTAAATAATCTTAGCACACTGCTAACTAAAATGACTGCTCCCTTGTGCTCCGAAAATCAGCCTGAATTTGTATAAAGTACACTGTCCTTAGCACCTATTAAAATAGGGAAAACGAATTTTGCCAGACTAGACAATACCAGCTTCTGAAAGTGCAATGAATGAATTACCAAATATATAAAATGTAAAAAAAAGTTATTGGCTCTTTTTTTTACAATTTACCTCTGAAGTTCAGGAAGTGAAAATGACCAAGTGGAGCTAGCACTTTTTTGACAGGTGCACATCTGGAGTAAGGCCAAGCTGTATACTCTATAACCCATATTACACCCATCAATCATACACCAAAATAAAGGGAATTAAAGGTTCTTTGAACAATACCTAAGATATACAAGGTCTTTTTTAAATAGCCAGTATAATTAGTGAGGAAACCAGGGGAAATACTTTTTCTTCAAAATTTGAACCCTATGCAAAATACAAAACTGTAGAGTGCCACCTTAAAACAAATATAAAAATTTATGCAATTATTTTTCTTATCTTCATATTATTATGTATGATGTTCTGAATAAAATGCCACATTAACATTGATTTTATGCATGAAAATAAGCTAATTATGCTTATTTTGCTCTTGCTTACATAATTTGCTATGAGGTATGTTTGTGTGAGTGGTGACCTTAATTATGGGGAAATTAGAAGTCTTAGAATATAGGAATAAAGTCAACTTAAATTTAAAACTGTTGCATTAAGTGAAAGAAATATATAGTGAAAATGTTTCTTTTCATTTATTTGCAATGAAATTAAAAAATAAATGATGACAAAGCAAATTTGCTTTCTTCCATATTAAACAAAAAGCTAATATTTTACCCTTTGACCTTTATGAACCTCACCCGTTCCATCCCTTTTCAAACTGTAAAATTTATTGTTGACCTCTCAGGAATAATTATGGCTAGTTTCATGTTCCTGTCTTTCAGCATAATACTGGTTGCTATGTTGACAAACAATGCAATGCGCATTTTTAAAATGGCTCACTTTTGATCATGGGGGGGGGTGGCTGTACCTGTTTGAGACTCTAACACTAATAAATACTGTTCTGAGGTGGGGGGGAAATACAGGAGAATTGTTCAAAAGGACTGTTTTGATGCTTGCAACTTAAATATTTCAGCCATACAATCAAAATAAAATCGTACAATAATAATACATCTGTGCTCTTTATGGGGGCATTCACTAGTTATTATGTACTTTTGAGAGAGTGACATATGTATGGTGAAGTTGTTTGCATTTAAAACATACACATTGGAGAGAATGTTGGCATACCTCTATGCTACTTTGATGTAATGTGGCTGACATTTCTTTGGATATTGTACTTTTGGAAATTGTAAATGATCTTAGCACACTGCTAACTAAGATGACTGCTCCCATGTGCTCCAAAAATCAGCCTGAATTTGTATAAAGTACACTTTCCTTAGCACCTATTAAAATTGGGGAAATGAATTTTGCCAGACTAGACAATACCAGCTTCTGAAAGTGCAATGAATGAATTACCAAATACGTAAAATGTAAAAAAAGTTATCAGCTCTTTTTTTTTACAATTTACCTCTGAAGTTCAGGAAGTGAAAATGACCAAGTGAAGCTAGCACTTTTTGAAAGGTACACATCTGGAGTAAGGCCAAGCTGTATACTCTATAACCCATATTAAACCCATCAATCATACACCAAAATAAAGGGAATTAAAGGTTCTTTGAAAAATACCTAAGATATACAAGGTCTTTTATAAATAGCCAGTATAACTAGTGAGGAAACCAGGGGAAATACTTTTTCTTCAAAATTTGAACCCTATGCAAAATGCAGAAATGTAGAGCGCTACCTAGGGAACCAGACTAGCTAAACATTGGCACCTCAGATGCTTTAAACCTGCATATTTTGTTCGCGAGGAGCTCGCATCTGATCTAGATTTCGTTTTTCGTTTTGTCATCCGGTTGTCTGAAAATGTCTTCCAAACAAAAATGCATCAAAGGTGGAGAGGACAACCAGCCTCCTAAAAAGCTGAAACAGTGGTTGCAAAAGTATAAAAGAGATTACTCAGATACTTGCTCATGCTTAGAAAAAAGCGAAAAAGGTGACCATTACATTTATTGCACGTTATGTCGTGTTGACTTGAACATTTCCCACGGTGGGCGAGATGACTGTTGCTGCCACGTGAATTCCAAAAAAACATACAGAATACGTTGCAATGAAATCAAGTTGTAAGTCGCTGACCTCAATGGGATTTGGATCTGTAGTGCTAGAAACTTAATTGGAGGTCATTAAGGCAGAAGTATATTTTACAAACTTCTTGGTTCAACATAATGTTGCAATTGCTGCATCTGACCATGCTTCTAAACTATTCAAGTGCATGTTTCCCAAATCGTCAGTAGCAAATAGTTATCAGTGTGGCAGAACAAAAACTACTGCTATTGTATTACAACAGTGCAAGTCAATACAGGACAGCATTGTTAACAATATTTCATCCCAACCTTTCAGTATAGCAACTGATGGTAGCAGTGATTCTGAGAAGCTGTACCCAGTTGTTGTTAGATATTTTGATAACACAGATGGGGTTGTAACTGAAGCACCTTTGTCAGTTCCAACATGTGATTAAGCCTCTAATGGGGAAAATATTTTCACATTATTGGATGATAATTTGAAAAAGATAAACGTAAGTTGGAATAACTGTATTGCCTTTGAATCAGATAATGCTTCAGTGATGACAGGTTGCAATAAAGGTATATTTGGATGTATAACTATGGTGAATCTCTCAGTGTATCTGAGTGGATGTTCATGCCATTTGATACATTTAGCAGCTAAAAAGGGGGCTGATATGCTGCCTATTGGTTTTGATGACTTACTAGTGGACATATCATATTATTTGGCTAAAAGTGTGAATAAACAAATGGAACTGAAAGATCTTCAGACTCTTTGTGGGAAAGAGCAGAGAAGAATATTGAAGCATTGTGTAACAAGACGGTTGTCTCTTGGTGAAGGTATAAAGAGACTGTTGGAACAGCGGGAACTGTTACAAATATATTTTGGTAAAGAAACCAAGAAACAAGAGGTTAAAGGCAAAAGAGCTAAAGCCAAAAGTAGGATGTCAGAGAAGGTGTCTAGTTCCAAGGATAATGTTCCACATGTATCTAGTAATAATGAAGGCAATAACGACAGTGCAGGTACATGCAGTAAAGCATTGAGCTGTGATATATCTAGAAGTCAGGCTAGTACCACCCTCAAGTCTGCCTCAGCAGGAAAGACTGAGAAAGTAAAACCCAAGATAGGTTCCTTAGAGAAAGCTATATCACAGAAATCAGATAAAAAGGCTCTGTCTAGATGTCAGACACCATTGGTTAGAAATGACTGGAAAGACAGTAAAAAATCAGTTACAGAGAGGAAAAGGCTATGAGCGTGTGGAAGGCTTTGCAGTCACGGAGGGCGAAGATTATTTAACAGGTACAATTTAATCATGCAACAGGAGGAGCCTATGATCCACAAACTTAGAGAAAACATGCTTAAATTATTAAAGCAGTTGCTGATCAGATTTGTAAAGGCTACAGAAATTTTACATGCCAAGGATCTTACTGATATCGATTATCATGACTATAAGAAACAAAAGTCAGATGATACACTTACAATAGGTTCAGAAACAAGAAAATACTTGGCTGAAAGGAAGCTGTATGAAAGTTGCCTTTGTCAGTTCTATAAAGATGTAAGGGACTATTACACAACTGTTTGTGATTACATTGTTGAATGGTTTCCCTTGAATAATGAACTTCTGAAACACACTGCAGTTGCTGATGTGTCAAAAAGGATGATGAGTGATTTTAACAGTGTGTTGTATTTCCCATCAAGATTTATGTGTATGGAACCCAAAGAAACCAACTGGCAAGACAACTTGGAAGCAGAGTTTTTGAATTACCAAGTAGATGAATTGAATCCTGAGATCTTAAACACTAAACGAGTTAACAAGCAATGGGATCTTACTAGTCAACTCAAGGATGCTAATGGCCAGTTCAAACACAAATTGTTGTCCAGCATCATGAAGAATGTACTTATTGTTCCTCATTCAAATGCAGGTTGTGAGAGGGTGTTCTTATTTGTTGCAAAAACCCACTCAAAATCCAGATCATCTGTGTTAGTTGATACCTTGGAAGCAATACTAGTCATGAAAATGAAGGGGGGAGAATGCTTCAAAATGGAGTTTGACCAGAAGTTTCTTAGAAAGTGCAAAAGTACCATGTACCAGTCACATCAGTAGCTATATATTGTAAATTACAACATGGATATAAACTGTAATGGTTATTAAAATTTTACTTGTTGCCAGTACTTAATAGTTTTTATGCCTTACTGAAAATTGGTCCAACTTACTGAAAAATTTCGACTGACTTACTGAGAATGTCTCTTTAGGGTTGGCAGGTCTGCTGTGGAGCTACTGTCAGCTGAAGGGTTCTTTTGGTGACATGTACATTATACTTCTGGAGCAAATCCTATGTTTGGTGACTAGTAAATCCACATGGAATAGTAAGTATAACCATCTGTCCTATGGCCATTTTGAATTTCGCACTAGATATGGCTGTTAGCAATTAACGGTATATGTCTGAAGTGTATTCAGGTTTGTTCCGGAATGATTTGCATACAGCAAAATTGCACATTTTAATGAACAGGTGACATCAGAGCCACATATTGTCCATCAGTATCAACACAGATTTGAGGGTTGATTTATTGGACTATATATTTCCATGTAATGCATTTATAAGGAATGAAAGTTATGACATACCCAGAATAAGGGCAGCATGAAGATGGCATATTGTACCAAGCCTGTAACTTTCTATGCCCACACTACTCCACAGTTCAAACACATTCATCTATAATTATACTGTTGCCCTCTACTATTATGATGCAAACTGTGCACTTTGCACCATTTGTCCCAAAGCAGCGATTTTGTAGCATTACTGACATCAGACATTTAGAAGTTTATCAATGATGTTACCTAACCAACTACGCTAGAGATGGCTTCCATTGAAAATATATAATTTTATTTCTTTTCCTGCCACACCTTTCCAGCGACCACTTTTGAGATAGTAAACCTTTGTTGCCATCTACACATCCTTATGGCCATTCATAACTATCATAATCTTCCCTTAGTTGGTGTAGATTGAGTTCACATTACAAGGTAGGGTTCATATATGTAACTTGATGAACATGTGACTGGTGACCTTTGGTCTTACTTCTTCCTCCTCAGAGGGTAACAATCAGAATACAAAACTCAGGTATATAATGATTCATGTGAACATCATGTAAAATATGATCACTCTCCTTCAAATGGTGTAAATTTCAAGTTCACGTTGTCTAATGAATAGAATGGGGGGTAAGCTGATTGATGGCTTGAGTATAGCATCAAAAATGGTCTATATTCATTATTGAGATGTATGAACATATATACTGTGATTATTCGTGTTCAGTAAAGTGTTTTAAGTATGCAGAGTCATATAGAAGAATTTAAAATGGATGTGTATAAAGTAATGAATGATTCATCTATATAGAGTGCCATCATAATTTGGACAATATAACATGTGCCAGTGTATGGCACATACAACAATTTTGATCTTGAAAATGGAGCTTACTGTTTTCTAAATTGATTGCATTATTCGATCGACACAAACATATTTTGTAGCAACTAACCCTACATCGGAATGCCATATGGTGTTTCATTCTGTCTGGGGAGTGATTGCCGAGTGGCTGGAATCATTTTTTATTGGGTAACACTGAAATGGTGGAGTCAAACAGGATCATTCAAATCAAATATACAAATCTGTCTTTTTGCTGCATTTAAAAAATAAAAACTTTTAAAGATTGAACAAGTACATCATGACTGCACTAAGATTTTGGTCCTAATTCTTGGCATAGACGTAGACTGTTGAATAGGGAGATGTTTCTTAACTTTGTTGAAACAAATTATGCCAGCAAATTCTGTAATTGTTGCAAATGATATTCAAAATTGATAATGTAACTTGATGATTATCAATGTGCAAAACCTTCTCAGTTTCTAAATTATGTTTGCATATTATTCAGTGCCTTTTATGTTTCCCCAAGCCGTTGCCAACCGTTGAGTCAGCATTGTGACATCATTCTGGCCATCTCATGAAATACCTAATTTAAAGAAGTTTTCATGGCAAGGATGAGGACACAAACATTTTGATTAAACAAGACTTTGATAGCTCAAACAATACTGGATGTTCCACTTTAAGGAGGGATTATTTATGTCCCTTGCATTCTGATCTACTCATGTGGTCATAGAAAATGGCTTTCAGTATAACAGATAAGCTGGATATAGTTTGTTACTGATCTGATAAAGAGTGTCATGGGGTTACTGATCTGATAAGGAATTTAATGGGATCAGTATGATCTATACCATATGAGGTGCGATAGGAAAGAACAGACATACAGACTGTTATGCACAATTAGGTAAACCCGAGGTCTATGACATTTCTCCCACTTGATGAGATACACCTGTAGGAAGGAGCATGAATTGATCAGGGTCTTTTTAGCACATGACCCTGCAGGATAATATAATGCAGATAATCATTATGTTGGATGCCTACAACCTATATCTTCTGCTAGAAATGTCTTGACAATTAACTGGCTTTGTAGATAGAATGATGTGTAACATTCTGAGACATAAGTATGTACTGCAGAGAGATGACTGTGTGTCTGACAAATGACATGAATGCTTTACAGGGTATATAATGTTTGAAAGGCAATAGGTGTGATACGTAGAGAGACACTGTACATGAATTAGAGGACTAGGTTGTAATATTTTAGGGCCATGTATGTCATACACAAAGGATCAACTATCATGTTGCATTGCTTCGTAAGATATTTGATTAAATTCCATGATGGCACAGAATACATGTACATGTATCTGCTAATATCTTTTTTGGTATTGACATTTGTGAAGTTCCATTGCACTTGTAGTGTTGTTGAGTCTTTGCAGAAAAGATTTGCTTAGTTGTTTTATGCAATTCCAAGTCCTATGTTCTTGGCATTTTTCTTTCTTTATAAGATCCACAAAGAATTTGTAAGTGTTGATTGGCACCTGCTCATGCAGGAGAAATTAAAACACAGAATCAGTGAATCAAGGTTCTTGCATCTAGGCATTTCACCAGATTTATTGCACAGAAGTATATAGCTCCAGTGTCACACTTATGTGAGGTCCATGTGTACAGTACATCATGTCAACTCTTCACAGAGGTTATATAACCATGGTGTGGCATTTCTTTAGCAAGACCGCATACTCTGATAGTGTAAATGACCATACAAAACTGTTTTATTTTAAAGTATTACACATGGTTTTGAGCAAAATTTTGTCCTTCTTTCCAAATTGGTATTAAAAGAACAAGTTTCTGCTTTCTAAGTTCCACATAAAATGTGTATGAAGTAATTATAGTTGATTAGTACATGTCTCATTCAAGATAATTTAATTGGCAGAGATCAGGGATTTAAGTTCCATAATTTGCTGCAAATGTCATTCAACATGTCTTAGGGCTTAGAGGTCCAATGCGTAATGTTTTGAGAATCTCACTTTTGTACTATATTTTGAGATTTGTATGCATGATGCCAACTCTTCACAAGGGTTAGGGATCATTTTATAACATTTTGAGGATATGTGTGATACTGTGAAGGTCTTGTGTGTGTGTGTGTGTGTGTTGTTTCTTGAAACCAGAGCAACATTTGAAATCATTGATGTATAGGATAAGAAGTGACTATAAGGGGGAATGTAGTCTGCTATAGTAACAATTTTCTTAACTCATCATTTCAGGAAATGGCTGCTGAGGAAGATGCAGCTTCATGCCCAATATGTCAGGAGATTTACCGCGATCCACGATGCCTTCTGTGTGGCCATTCCTTTTGTTTGGAATGCATAAAAGGGGTGGCAGACAACAGGAAAAGATTTCATTGTCCAATTTGTCGATTTAGAGTCAATCTCAGAGATGGAAAGGTAGATCAACTACCAAAGAATTACGTCCTCAGCAATGTCATAGAAGCTAAAGACAAGACAAACCCTTCAATGTGCTTGAAACATAACAAGTTACTTGATATATTTTGTGAGGAATGTGATACGGTGATATGTTCCAAATGCCTTTCGATGCAACACAAAGGTCATGGCATAGAAGATATAGACAAAATCTTTAATGAACGAAATGTAAGTACAGATCATTTTATTTTCTAAACAAAATGTACATATAGACTTACAAATGAATATTTGGCAAGTAGAAGGAAACCACATACATATACTGGACTTTGAGAGAAAAGTATAGGAACATATGACAAGAAGTTAGCAGTTTTAATACTTTCATACATGAGAATTTTAACAGGGGCATTTGTGATAATGATGATGATGATGATCTGAATATGAAGAGAAGAAATGGTTTTGATGATGATATGTTTGTCATCAGCCAAAACATTTGCACTACCTTTATCCTTAGGTCTAATAGTAACTGTAAAGAGGAGAAGTATTATATTACTGGTTTTGACAGGACAAAGCTTTTTTCATTTAGCTCTGAAGTTGAATGTTGTCAAGGTCTTTATTATTTGTTATTATTGTTTCTATTTATTATTGATAACATTTCTACCAGTTTGTTGTCATATTTTTATAGCTCTGAATGTGAAGTATTTTTTAACAAAGTAATTTGTAAATTATTTTTGTACTTGTTTATTACAGTTTTATTTGTTATTATTGTTTCTATTTATTATTGATAACATTTCTACCAGTTTGTTGTCATATTTTTATAGCTCTGAATGTGAAGTATTTTTTAACAAAGTAATTTGTAAATTATTTTTGTACTTGTTTATTACAGTTTTATTTGTTATTATTGTTTCTATTTATTATTGATAACATTTCTACCAGTTTGTTGTCATATTTTTATAGCTCTGAATGTGAAGTATTTTTTAACAAAGTAATTTGTAAATTATTTTTGTACTTGTTTATTACAGTTTTATTTGTTATTATTGTTTCTATTTATTATTGATAACATTTCTACCAGTTTGTTGTCATATTTTTATAGCTCTGAATGTGAAGTATTTTTTAACAAAGTAATTTGTAAATTATTTTTGTACTTGTTTATTACAGTTTTATATTTAAATGTATCCATGAATGAAGGCAAGGGCAGTACAATACAATGTATCAGTGATTACCAATATAAATGAGCATTACAGCTATTATGGTGAGGTAATTGGGTAATGAACCATTAAATTCATGTGAACGTGTTCCATTCCATTACCAACTTTAAAAATAAATAATACACATTTAACAAGAGAAAAGAAGTTGATTGTTTTAGAATAGACTTTAATATTTTGGTTAAGAACTTCCATTGAATTTTCACAGGAAAAATTAGCATCATTTCTTGCTAACACAAAGCTGTCATTATCAATGACACAAGAAAAGAAAAATGTTGTGGAACAGTCAAGATATGCCATGCAGGTAATCATTTCAGACTATCTTGTCAGTGTCTCAATTACAAAGTTCATCTCCTCATAAAGCCTCTTTTTGAATTCATAATTTTCCTATAGTTATCAGCAAAAAAAAGTTATGTTTTCAGGTACAAAACTATATGCTGAAAATTTCATTTTTGGCTTTAATTCTTTCTGTAAAACTTAGTGTCAAACCATATCTGCCTGATTCAGCAATCCAAAGTTATGAATAATGCATTCTTGGGCTCTTGTGCTCAACAGACTGACAGAAAGTGTTACTATGCTATAGACAGATACTATCCAACACTCTTGCATCAAATGCTAGTGAGAGGGCATATCTAAGACTGTTTCTCTGTTATCTCATCATTGTTTCTTTGCATTATTTCATTCTTATTTGTAAATTCCTCCTGTGATTGAGACATGTATTAGTCCAATTATGCTCTTGGTCATCATGTTTAGTGTTATATATATACACACACTACTTTTCAGCTGCATGTATGTCTTTTCCAAGTCCAGTGCCATTATAGATGATGTCTTGACAATGTTATATAGGTGTTTATACACAATATCATTTTTTCGTTGAATACGTTACCCAATCATAATACTTAGGAGAACTACCACTACCTCGCAAATCCAGCCCTCCCAGAACTACTTTTGGCTAAAAGGAGCTAAAAGTTGTCTGCTAACCTATTTGGCAGTCAAGCAGAGTCATCTTCCTTTGCATATAAGACTTGGCAGCACAGTGTAAGAATATCCCAGTTATTACTTTTGCTTGTGCCAAGAAGCACGCTCTCATCACGAGAGACCACACAAAAGCCAGAAACTACATGGAAGATATACCACTACAAGCTGGAGGAGTTTTTCACTTCTAAGGAAAGTATACTCCATCAATATTTCCAACTTTTTCTCTCTTTCTACCATGACAAAATTCTGCCTTTGCAAGTAGCCACACTTTGTTGTCGTCACATATTTAGGCACTTGCACGTGAAGCCTAAGCAATTTCAGAGTCAGTTCATGCTATACTTAATTATATGTGCAAGTCTCTATTCTAGTGCTCATATAATTCCTATATATCTATAATTCCTGTACAAATGGGTACATATTGGCGGGTTCCTATCCAAGGCATTCATAGCACCTGGGCATCAACTTTAATGTATTTACTTGTACGGGTGGTCTCTGGGCCTTTTTTGCAAGTATTGCCTCATAATGGATTTTGTCGCACCTACTGTATACATCTCTATAACGGTGCCTCAGTTCCCTTTTACACAAAAGTTTTTTGTGTGTAATGTAGACACTCTAGTACATTCCTGTATTTCTTCTGTTCTGGTTGGACAAGTTCAGGTCAGTACTCTATACATGGCTTATTCAGTCACCTCCTGCACATGCATGTTTATATAGGTGATCCTTGAGTCATGTTTATATGCATAAACTTTAAATCATGTTTATCGAGCACTTAGTGGCTCGCACGTGTAGCCTATGCGACTTGACAAATTAGGTTCGGGCTTGATTATTTTCATGTGTGCATGTCTTTATGCGCTGAAGAACTCCTTAATATATATTATTCCATCCTTTCTTGTATATAAGGGTGATTTCTATTACCAAGGAGTTTTAGCCATGGAACACCATGCTTCAATGATTCTACCTATACAGGCCGTCCTTACCTTACCCACAGGTAAGCATTGTCATTGAAATTGTCTGCTATCACTTTTTCCAGGAAACCATGATTTGATCTAGCTATGCACCCACACGGTATTTAAATATGACGAGGCACACAGCTTTATAAACAGGTGGTATTGTCATTAGATTCTATCTGTATGCTTCTTTGTTTGATTAGACTTATCAGTTTCTGGGTTACCCTTTTAATGATTTAGCTCTGCACAGATATTGCATTGTAAGACAGGTGCAGGGCTACAGCTTTATCCATTTTGTTCTATTTTGTCTTACAGATTAGAACTATTGGCAAAGCGCAAACAACATAAAGCTCAGACCAAAGACGTCACTAGTCTGCATGCTAATTGTTTCCTCAGTCTGAACCTTTATGGGAACAAGAGAGATGATTCAACTTACCCTTTAGCAACAAATTGCTGGACATTGACATGCTCGAAAACAGCTCCAGCACCTAAGTCACCACCACAGGACTCGTCATTTTTGGAACTCCCCTACCTTGCCTCCTCGGGGTCCAACTTGATTCCTCCTACAGAATGGGACAGAGCTAACAAACAGCCAAGTTCCCTTTCATTCAGTAGACATACAAACAGGTTACATGGATCAAATATACCTTAACCTGTCCCAACTGATGATCCTAATGATGTCCTCCTCACACTGATGGCCTATTTCCATTGCAACCGGCCAAGGCCATATACTGGGGATCACGAAGGGCCAAACATCAGTATTACTTGCTCAATTGATAACAGCCACTTTTGCAGACATGTGCAGGGACCAGTCTAACTTGTACCATCTCGTAATACTCATTCGGCATGATACCATGAGTAGATCCTCATGCCTCAACAGATGTCTCTTTGCAATTTCTCTGTGCACTGCCACGAGAAGAGCCTTTTTACTCAGCAACTGTCTTGAAGTCACAGTTCTAATTCAGAGTGTTCTATGAGTTTAGTTAGCAACAGACCTTGTTGCTCTTCGCCAGGTAAGTCTCATGCGTTACAGGGGACCGTAGCCTCACTCCACACAACCAAGATCATGTTGCTTGTTCTATCGGCACCGTCATCTATTCTATCCTACAAGTGGGCATTGGAAGATTCTGCCTTCCTAACCTCCATTGAGGACGTTTTTCCACCACCCCACCCCCAGCTTTGTCCTCCTCCTTCGACTCCATCAACAACATGCACCAGTGCTCCAGCATCTGTTCATCTTATGACGAACGGAAGGTTCTAACTTTAGTTACATTCGCAATCTGGGAGAGTTACATACTTTCTGGCCCGCCTTCATTATCAGTTTGTCAGGGGTTCTAACATTGGCACGCCCACCAGCTTTTCATTCAGAACCCAAGCATTGACAGTGACCTCTCCGTGTTGGGGATGACATAGACACACTCCATATGTATGGATCGGATGGCCTTTGTTGACACTGCACAGTTAGTGAGCAATATTGTTACTGTAACTTCATTGTTGGGCTTTTGTTCTCTTTGGCTATCTTCCAGCTGACAGAACATAGCTTATCTTCTCCCACTCAGAATACCTCAGGAAATGCATTGGAGTCAGTCTTGAGCAAAGAGTATGGCCTTTATCCTCTACCTTTTGTTTAACATCCCAGTGGATGAAGTATGCTAACAAGCCATCAAGGAGACACATTTCACTCTCTTCTGCAACCACAGCATCAATACAGGGATAGTATGGGGAATCAAAGGCCATCTACAAGACCCAGACCAGGCACTCAGGTGATTAGTTAATACGAGCAGAGCTGCTGTGGCAAGGGAGATCACACCACTTTCTAATTCTCATAGAAGGACAGGAGTATCGATCGGAACAGAATATCACATCCTGGAGTAAGGGGGTTATTCGCTTAGCGTGTAGGGAAATAACCTCACCTCAATGCACTTTTACGCACTTTTTGGCTCAAGAGATTCGAGCAGTTGCCAACAGCCTAGCATCAGACCAGAATCATACTGGAACTGTTCACTAACTGACATCAGTCAGGCTGTGGGACAGAGATCAGAGTCCACATCTCTAGCCTTTATCTCTGAGATCTGTCATCCCATAGAGGCCAATTCAGTCTGGTAGGACCTATATCTGCAGCTCAAAAAGGTCTCCCTTCCAGATTGATAGACAGCTTCATAAGACTTGGTTTCATGGCTTCTGCTGGAATTGCGGGGGAATATTTTTTCCCTTTTTGAAGCCATGCACCAACAGATGGAGTCTCCTTCAGTCAGGTTACCTAGAAGCTGTCTCATTACCTTTAGGGACTGGAGATGGTATCTCTGTGGTAAGGGGATGTACCTCCCTCCACCTATTACCTATTCTTCTAAGGTATTATAATTGGTTTACATATTCAAAAAAGAAACCAATTTTTCCTAGTAAAATGTTTCTTCGAAAATACTTACCCAATCATGATACACATACACTCTCTCCCAGCCTCCCTGCAGTTTCATCCACAGAGAGCGTGCCCTCCACTCCAGTAATAACTTGGATATTCTTACACTGTGCCACCTAAGTCTTATATATAATGAGAGATCGCTCTGCCCAACCAACAAATAGCTAAAAGTAGTATCTGTGAGGGCTTGATTTGCGAGGTAGTGGTAGTTCTCCTAAGGTATTATGATTGGGTAAATATTTTCGAAGAAACATATTTTACCTGAAAAAATAGGTTTTTGTAATGTATATTACTCAGAATCAATCAAAACACATTTACATCTGATCCCACCTCCCTTACTGTTGTTCAAAATATGAATTTTCACTTGTTCAGATTCTTTAGATAAGGTTTCTGATATTGAGCAGTTGAGGTGAAAAATCGTCAAAAATAAGACTAAAAATTAATCATTGATGATGCCATTTATAATTATGATTCATTAAAACTTGAAATTCTGGTATTGAAGGCCAGTTATATTGAAATGCTCATCATAATTAGCATTCATGATGAATGTTGTGAAAAAATATTAAGAAGGGTTGTCATTTATTGTTTATAAAATCTTTGTAACATTATCAAAAGTTTTCTTTGAAAGCAACAGCTACAGAGGCATTGGACTTGGCAATGTCAGCTATAGTGTCAAAATGTAGTATGCGATAATAGTGCTGTGTGTGAATTGGATTTCAAGACAAGAATTTTGGGTACAATTCAGGGTAATGCTTATCTTTATGAAGTTTCTTTTTGACCTTTTCAGAATAATGCTGATTCCATCCTCAAAACAATTAATAACATGTTTAAGAAATGGTATGATGCCCTGGATGCAAAACAAGCTGTTGTTTTGAGTTACTTTCATCAAGAAAGAGATAAGAAGATACAAGTTTATGAACAAGCTGAAAGTGTTCTTTCGAGCATCATGACAAACGTGACTGAATTTGAAACTGAAATAAACAGAACATTGAATAAAGGCATGGCATTTGTTGTACAGGTATTCGTACATTTCTCATAGAAACCAGCTAGAGGATTAAGTTAGCATTCTAAATATTTGAAACAAGGGGGATTTTGTTTTAATTCAATCAAGAACTCATCAGTCATATCTAATATAAGTGTAATAACTAGCTAATAATGATGTTTACTTGGGAGAATAAAACAAAAAATATATATGTACATGTTTTAAAGATGGGAAACAAAGCACCATCCAACAAACTAATGAACGTTTTATGCAGAAAAAGGAAAATGATGTTTATTTTGTACCACAGTCAATGAAATTGAACTTGTTTGTAAATACACCACTCCCTCGATAACTCACAAACTGATAACACAAGTCAGTCATGAATCCCATTTTTTTTTACTGGAAAGCACCCAAAATTTTACGCTTATTTGTTGAACATGAAGAAAATTGTGGTCAAAATTGTTAACTGAAACAGGGTTAGCGTGATACCTTGAAAAGTACTTGAAAATCATTTTTACCTTGAAAAGTACTTGAAAATAAGCCTTAGTCCTTCAGAAATACCAAATTAATTGACAAATGAATGTTCTAAAGTTTCTTTTCATGCCATTACATCATGTAATCGAAATAAAACTGTTTGCTGTTGGGAGGTTTACAACACTTGACCAATCAAATAGTTATAATTGCATGTGGACCTGATTATAGAGAGCATTAAAAAGTGCGCGAATATTTTCCAACGACCATTCTTCTTTGTCAGTTTATTTTCTGCAGCAGCAGTACGTCTTTGTACTTTAAATCATGGTGAATCAGCTGTTCAGAATCTCAAAACAAAAGATAATTAAAACTATACACAAAAATGGTCACAATTTGTTCCTATTGTACGTCAAAGCTTCAGATTTTCCACATACAATCTAAAATTCGGAAGTCTGCTGGGAAGTGTGTGTTCAAACCCCAGTTGGTAGTTGGAGTTAAGAATTTAAAGAACTGTTGAACCTACTGTACCTTATTGGTTATGTAATCTATAGGTTTTTGTGGGGGTTCTTCATATAAAGATCTGAATTCATTTGTTTTTGTTAAAAATAAAGTGTTTTTATTCTCCTAAGATTTGTTTTTTTTTATTCTCCGTTATAAAGTCCCAAGTCTATTGCACAACTATTAGGAAGTCCCTTGTCAGGAAATTACAACATTCTCACTAATCCTTTAAATGGCTATTGATAAATATACCTGAAGTGCACTGGGACAATCGGATAAAGTTCTTGAAAAGTCCTTGAATTTTAGGTGTATGAACCCTGTGAAATCTTTTTATATCGCTCGTTTTGTAATTGAAAATGGTTGATATGACACGGAAATTTGAATCAACATTATGAAATTATCAACTTATAATAAGAAGCCACAAATTTTGTTAAAATTTCTTTCCAAACAACATTCTTGGTACACTGTAAATGACAGTACACAACAAAATTTCGATCAATGAAAATGTCAGTAATGCCTACTCATGGCAACACTATAATAAAATAAATTCAAATTTAATAAGTATTTTTTATCAAGCGAAATGCTTGTTTTAGTTATATGTTTTAGGTCAGTTTAAGTGTAATGATCATAAATACAAAGTGCCCTATTGTATTAAATCGTAAAATCTGTCGATTTACAATAACAGCGACGTCCGCAAGTGTTTATGTGAGAACCTGATTAAGTACCAATGGTGTTTTGATACCTAAATTGTATATTAAAGTATTTGTTGTATTGTTGCACTGAATTAAAAGTTGACCTCCTTGTATTGCCACATTAATCAGTCTTTTGTATCAAATAAATGGGGTAGTTTAAATGAAAAATTAATAGACATGGAAATCCAATCTGCATAAGAGCATCCCCAGTTGAGTGTCAGGTCAACTCATTTCAAATGATCAATTGCATACTGTTAAAATTTTTTATTTGTTTTTGGGTAAATGTAATATAATTAAACTACCTTAAATTAGTATACCCATTCACAAATGTGATCAAAGATGGCAAGACAACCAAGCGTAATGAATATTTGAACAGCGTAAATTTATCTTGTTATTTAAACATATAAAGTAATCCTCTAAGGTATGGACAATTAAATTCCAGATAACAGCTGCTTTTGTTAAAATAAAACAAACAACAGAAGATTCAGAATTTACACTTAAATGAGAAACACGTTATGACCCAGTCATGAGGTTCTTTGAACTAGTTTAATTTTGACTACATGTATACTGCAAGGGACTGGCCATATAATTTATAGTCTAGATTGTTCTTTCCACCCAGGATATTTGTTTTTGATTCAATCATCATAAGATAAATTTGTTACAAGTAAGAAAAAGAATGGCATAGTGTACTTTTTATACTACAAATCAGAGCAAATGTTTTCAGCCATGTATCCCCCAGCCCTTTTAGAAAATTAAGTTGCCCCTCCATAACAAAGACTTGACTTCAGCAGATGTTCTGCAGAATCAAAGCAATGGCTATTGTCAACACTGTCATAAATATTAGCATCAGAAGAAGGTGTCCATGTCAGTTTGGGAAAGGTGCATTTATATCACATGAAGGCATCAGACTAGGCACATTGTACTTAGCTGCTACAGTTGTGGTCATGTCATTAACAACATAAGTTTTGTAATTGTTCCTAATTAATCTGACATCAGCATATCAATAAACCTACATTGGTATGTAGAGACAGACAGCTAGGTAGGTAAACAGATATAGAAAATACATACATTTATTTATGCATATATAAATTTAGTTTCCATTTACATTTCAGCAATATGGCTCCATTAGGGCAAGGTATGAGAAATTAAAGTGTTCACTTATTGCCTTTAACCAATATAATGCAAATTACATAAACTGTAATGTATATTGGTCACCAGAAGTCCATTTGTTTTAAGTTCATATTGGTCCTTTCAGGAGAAAGTACTTTCAGGTTATTATAATATGCAGCCATGATCATTTATGTTAATGAAGTAATTTTGAACCCAATTCACTGAATGAAAACTTTAATAAGACAGAACTCCTTTTTTGAAGTGGCAGTGTTAATTTCATATTGAAACACTGTCAAATACCCTTCATGACTTTTTGTTTGCATTTCATTAATGATTACATTTTGTATTATAATATTATATTTCACTACAGCTTTATTAAAAATAGTTTCTTCAATTTTCATTTCAATATTCAAGACATGAAGATACTGGACGTAAAGTCCTGCTAGATATAACAACTTGTTTTACACCACCCGATGATTTAAGGCTTGAAGTTTGTGCACCATGGATTGAAGAAGCTATTGACAACATTGAACACACTGATGTGAAACAGAAAAAGGTAGATAAACTGAATTATATAGTACAAATTGAATTAAACTATCAATAAATACATGACATTTGTGCTGATCAAAGAAACAAGATTACACTGTGACTGCTTTATGAACACAAGAGTAAACATTTCAGATTATTCCATTTAAATTTAACTTGAAATACAAATTAAATAAAATTATATTTATCACATGATTTCGGAGTACATTATCCAAATGACTTTTTATATTATATATCACCTCTCTTTATAGGCAAGACCCCAAACACAGCAGATATCTGAGATCCAAAAAGAAAACAAGCTTCTGAAGAGGTTGTATCACATCATTTATGTTTCACCATATGTAAAAATGATAAACTTAACTCTTCAATCAGTTAATGACTTTAGTAATCACACCCTCCCCCAACTGTATAGATCTTCAGAATTTTTTCTGCAAGTCTATAATTGTGTAGACACAGGTCATAAAAATATATTCTTGATGTATGTTATTGACCTGTAAATATTTCAACAGATTCACACATTATATATATATATATATATATATATATATATATATATATATATATATATATATATATATATATATATATTTATATAAGCCAGTTATAATACCACATTGCACATTGTCATTTTCTCAACATCAAAATATTTAATAACCTTGAAATGATGCAGATTTGTGACAAGTGTATATCAAGTTGAAAACAAAAAAATCAGTATGTTATGAATGTTCAGTCATGGTATACATTTTGTGTTAAACTTGTTCACAAATACTTAGAAAATAATTAAATGAGATCTGGTTCCCTTCTGTAAAAATTTGATGTATGAAGTTACACCTAAGCAGAAGTCACTGAATCTTCAATATTATTGCTGCTATTCTTTTACCACATACGATTTTTTTTAATAGAAAAACTTGGATTTGTGAGGACTATTTTTAGCATTATTTTGCTATTACCTTCAAATCATGTGGCTTTTTCATCTTATAAAATGGCTAACAGAGTCAGCTATCTCAATATTGAAGTAACTGATCATCACTGTTGGATCATAAGTTTGTGTAGAGATAGAGCAAAATGTTATTGATATTGTCCATGTGTGAAAATGCTGTACTTGTAACAGCTCTAATCATCACTGTCATCATAATCATGATCACTGTCAATGCTGCCAATAATGCCATTTTATTTATTGCATCATTTTATTACATGTAGTAGTTAGGTTTTTATAATGTTTGGCCAGCTTGTTTGTTTCTAATGGGTCAGTAAGTTCGTTGGTCTGTAGTCCGTAGACTGGCATGATATAACTTTGTTGTTTTGTTTGTGTTTTTTTGTTGATATCATGCAGACTTCTTTGATTGTACATTTATCTGTTTCTTTCATGAAGTTACATTACAAAACAAGATTAAGATTACAACTCTGCTTTTTAACTTATTTTAATTGTGCAAATTTGAATGCATCCTTAGTTATTGGTTTGAGCAATGGATTGTGTGATGACTGACCTCTGTTAGATTATATATATTTGTGTGTGTGTGTGTTTGTGTCTTACTTCTTATTCACGCTGTAAAATTAATAACTGCAATGGTTTTTCTGTGCATTTTGCTATTTTATGATTGTGCCTATTTCTTGAATTATAATTATAATCACAATATAATTATAATCAACCATTTTCATTTTTGGAGTTTATGGAAGCAGTGAACAAGTTCCCATGATACATCCACTGGACCTGATGAAATACATTACCAGATTTTGAAACACCTACCATAACCATTACTATTGGCTCTTTTGGAAATTTTCAACGATTTATGAACCACTGGTAATGTACCTAAAAGTTTGAAAGAAGCAACAATAATACCTAATCCCAAACTAGGTAAGGATTGCACAGATCCTACTACTGTCCCACTGTGTTGATGAACTATGTTTATAAAACTAAGGAATGAATTACCAGTTCTCTGCTTGTTTGGTACCTGGAGACTGGTAATTTAATATCTCATTTTCAAAGTGGCTTTTGATATGGCCATTATATCAATGACTGTATGGTAAGTCTGGAAACTTTTATTCACGATGCTTTTATCCAGAAGGAACATTTAGTAGCAGTCTTCTTTGATTTAGAATAGGCCTATGATACAACATGGAAGTACGGAATAATGAATGACCTGCATGATCTGGGTTTAAAAGGCTGTCAGCTCACATTAATATTGAACTTTTTCTCAAACAGAGAATTCAAAGTATGCGTGGGTTCCACTCTCTCTGATATGTACAAGCAAGAGATGGGTGAGACCCAGGGCAGTGTTTTATCTGTAATGCTTTTCAACACCAAATATAATAGCAGTACCAAGTCTGTAGCTTCTGGTGTGGATTGCTCCCTATACATAGATGATTTTTTAATAAGCTATCGATCAAAGCATATGCATACAATTGAAAGACAACTACTGTAATAGCAAAATATAAGCAAGATTCAAAATTGGGCGGTGCCAGCAGTTTCAGATTCTCAAAATTAAAAACAGTATGCATGCATTTCTGTCAATTACAAAGACATCAGGACAGATATAAACTCACGCTGGATGGAACACCTATACCAGTTGTTGAGGAAACAAAATGTTTAGGTATTGTCTTCGACAGAAAACTCACCTTTATTCCACACATAAAGAACTGGAAAGCTAAATGCTTGAAATCTCTAGATTTACTTAAATTAATTGTGCACACTGCCTGGGGTGCTGATAGAAAAGTCATTCTCAATTAATTTAGAAATGTATTCACTCCAAACTGGACTATGGTTTTTTCATTGTTTATGGGTCAGACAGAAAGTTGTACTTAAAGATGCTTGACCCAATTCACCATCAAGGAATAAGACTTGCTCTGGGAGCATTTAGGACATCCCCATACGAAAGCGTTCTCACTGAAGTGAATGAACCACCTTTATCACATTGCAGACAAATGCTTTCAATACAATATACCTTCAGATTAAGATCAAACCCTCTCAACCCAACTATTCAGCTGTATTCCAACCCAAATACAAAACATTATGCAAAAAAACCCAACAAATACCATACCTACCTTTGGCATTGGAATATCATCCAGCCTTGTCAGTTCAAAAATTGACCTTTCAAAGAAATCCAGAAGACATCATCTCTGAAACACCTCCCTGGCTCCTTAAACAATCAAAAGTACTTTTTACTCTACACAATGGAAAACAATGTGACACAAACCCCCTTTTATCAGGGACTCCTCACCAAACTGAATAACTGCACAAGAATTTATACTGTTGGATCAAAGGATAAGGAAACGGCTGCTGCAGCCTTTGTTAATGGAAATCAATCAACCCAAGTTCACTTACCAAATGGTGCATCAATTTGTTTCAGAGGAAATCAGGGCAGTATACCTAGCCCTGAAATGTATTGAAAGGAAATGTATTTCAAACTGCATAATCTTCTCCAATTCACTAGCATCATTACAGTTGTACACAATAGAAAGTTGGAAAACCCATCACTGACCAATATTCTCATCAACCACACAGAGCTGTGTACCTCCCACAATATAGTATACTGTTAATTACCCAGCCATATTGGTATTAAAGGTAATGGCCCTCTCCATAGAACCATCTGATTTTAAAATACCATGAACTGATTTTAAACCTAGTATCAAAACCTAGTATCAAAATGTCTTTATGTCTTAAGTAGCAGGCATGTGAATAACAAACTCCATGCTTTCAAGCCAATCCTAAGAGACAAGGCTCCTTCCTACAGAACCATCCATAGAGACACAGAAGTCATTGCAAGAATTAGAATTGGTCATACTTATATAACCCACTCCTACAGTCTAAAACCCATTTGAGATTCTTTTTATCACATAGTTTTTAATTTTCAGTAGAAATTTTATTTAGATAGAAAGAAGAATGAATAATTATTTCATTCTGACAGACATTGCACCTTTCATTTGTTGTGCAAAAAATAGTCCCAAACAAAGTTGAAATAGTATTAACGTTTGAAAGTAGATTATACTTGTCTTACAATATATAAGTCAAAGGACAAGCATCCTTCAGAATAAACAGTTCATTTTACACAGACAAAACTGTATTTCGACACAGAATGTCCAGTGCTTGTGATGTCACATTTTTTGATGCAGTACTGGTTAGAATGCAGTAGAGATGGTCCATGTTTACATAACCCAACATGTCACTTTCACCACTAAGCATTACATTGTTGCAATATTCATTTGAAAGAATGTTTTCAGGATGCAGAAATTCCCATATTTCCTGTAATGTATTTGTTACCGGATACTTCCAGTATCTGACTTGGAACAGCAGACAACATAATGTGTAAATAAATTTCATTTTAAGTCGGAATTGCATCACATATTTACCACATAAATATGCAATAATTGGAAAACTTCTTTCAACTCGAGACTGGTTTATGTCCACCTTCTGTGAACAGAGGTGAGATTATTTACTTCTGTAAGTTAACACTTAAACCATGCTGGTATATAGGGTGGATTACATGCTTCAGGTTTACCACACCCCACCATCCCCAACTTACACATTCGCTATGTACTGAGCAATACCTTTAGTTCTACGTGTTGTTGTTGTTGTTGTTCTTGCCTTGGGATTTAGTGATTTTTCATGTTATGATATGTTATACATGAAATAACAAGCCCCTGAGGTGGTAAATTGGCCATATTCAGATGGACGATACCATTTTATCCCCAATTCCTTTCTTGAATCGAATAAAAATATGGCAGTCAAAAAATTTATTGACAACAAAACATTCCAGAAGGCAGGGTTAAAAAAGTTTTCCCATGATCGCAGCCAATCAGTAAAGACAATACTGTATAATAATTTCATGGGCTTATTTGGACCAATCAGAATCACATAAAGTGATATGTTCACATGTTATAATATCAAAAATATAAAACTGCATACACTATAGGCAAAGTGTACTGACTGTGTGATAATAGAAAATACATTTAATAAATATAGATGTAATACTAAAACATTTGTTTGCTTCTAAATTACGATAATATTTTCTAACAACTAAGATGTTGTTTGTACATTTAGGCTGAAGATCTTCATTAATCATTAATTTGTAGATTAATTTTAGTCGAAAGTAATAATAGGAACTTTTTTAGCCAGATGTTTCTTATAACAGATAATGTGAGAAGTTGTATAGGAAACTAAAAACTGGACTTGGAGAAAGGTATGCATTTGTTTCTTAAGGATTGTCAAATGTTGTCAGGACTTTGTTGTTAAAAATGCATTTATTTTCAGTGAAGAAAATATCTGGAAACCACACCTGTTTGTTTAACTGAACAACTAACTGACAAATCACCAGTATTTCAAAGTAAGAAAAGATTGTTTAAATGACTTATTTTTAACAGATACAGATACTTCTGCTTGTATAGAGCCTCTACAGTCTGTTAGAACCCTGTAATTACAAATCCTTATTAGTATGCTAAACAACTATTCATTCTTACTGCCTGTCTCTATATGTTGTGTAAGAGTGATGTATTAATCTATGCTTGAATTTATTTATATCTGTGATACATGCTTTTTCCAACTGTCTGCATTGTATATGCAAAGTTGTTTTGGATTTAATTTCTCAGCTGAGATCTGTTGTGCATAGATCTAATTTATCAACGCAGCCAGGTTATATAATGTTTCACCAGGCCTGATTCTTAAATGAAATGAGTTGGAACAGAACAGAACGTGAAGAGGTAATAAATTCAAACCAACCCCACACCCCCCCAGTGTTTAAAAAACCTCTTTTCTGAACACCCTACCATAAACTATATTTCCATGCAGTAGTACAGAGTGTTCCAGCAGTAACCTTCTCCAGTAATAATTAGTACATCAAAATAAATTCAACAATCCAGTGTTCAAGAAACTTCTTTTCTGAAAACTCTTTCATTAGAAGGTTCATATTATTTTTGATTTACAGTTTGTCCTGCAATGTTTTTGTACCCTTATATGAAGATCACAATTTGTTTTCACAGTGACAGTAGTACCGAAAGTGTTCCAGCTTTCCCATTATTTATCTGCTATCAGTCTATTTTAATACTTGATTGTCTGTGTCCCAATATACTTACATGCTTGTGTGTGTGTGTGTGTGTGTGTGTGTGTGTGCATTTGTATTTGGTGTAAACCGAGGACATTCATGAGATTATATTATGCTGAGGACACACCTCCAACCGAGGATGTCCTCATTTGGAAAAATGGTAAAATCTTGCTTCTACCAACTATTTTAACCTAGAATAACGTAAAATCATGATTTGTAGGAAGGTCCCCATTTACAAGCTTGGTGCTTGTTTATGATTTAGGAGCGTATCTTTCTTCCAAAGCTGGCGATACGCACGCCCAAAAACATGTCCTTGATTGCCTGGTGGAAAACTTGTAGAGAGATCTCCGCTATCAAATTACACATAGCAAAAACATATTATCTCCCATCAGATGCAAGCTTCAAATACCAACTACTTAGCTAAACTGTAAGAAGAAAAGCTGGTGCATATAACAGTCCCTGGTATTTTTTTATTAATATTTCATGCATGTGAGACAGTAGTGTTGGAAAACTCACAATACATTCATACCATACACATCCAATACATGCAAATAAATCTACAACATGTATGAAAGATTCAGTACATCAAAATGCCATTGGAAATATGCATGAATTCATTGTAGAGTTGTACCGAAATTGCCTAATTATCCAACCCATCTGTAAAGTTAAAATGTCCCGTTTGTGGCGAGATTTTACACACGTAAAGATTTTGAAAAGACATCCTTGATATGCAAAATTTATTTTGCGATTATTAAATGAGCTATATCCGCCCCTATTTCATCATTTGCCTACTGAGTATTCAAACAGGAGAGAACAGATGTGAATCAAGTGAAAATTCCCGTTAAGGTGAGGTTGAATTATCACTAACGGAATTTGGAAGTTACACACACAGAACTTAAGTAAATATATAGAAAGATAAATATATATAGACGTCTAACATTTATCAAGATGATCAGTCCCAAAATGAAACATTTAACTACAGCAATATGTTTTCATTATCGCGCTTTTAATACCTGCGCTTTCACGTGCAAGCAATCATAAACTGTTGAATGCATTCAATGTTCTTTTAAATGTATATACTTGCTTCAGTTGGTGATTTGATGACTTTGCTTAACATATCATGAATTACGTTTATATCGATAGTTCTGTTGTAAACGAAGTCTTATTAAAACAACACACAAAATCCAGCCAAATGGTATTGTTACAAGCCAGAGATATTTTCTTGACCGAGCAATGTCAAACCCTGGTGCGATTCCGCTAGAAGTCATAAGTTTACCCCAAATTTCCAAAGACTTCTATACAACTTCAGTTGTAAATTAGAGAGCCCGACGTGTCCATTCTATAAATAATGTAATAAATGCGCATTTGGTTATAGCGCCCCATTTAAGGAATTCTTAGATTTGCGTGATTACTTGTTTGTTTATTGGAATTCGGTGCAATGGAAATATTCCTTAGCCCGAAATAATTAGGCAGTTAGTAGGAGCAAACGTCACAGAGTGAAGTGTTAATGAGTTTCCATGATGCCGTGGTTCACTTGTAGTGAATTCAGGTCCAAAGCACATGAGTGTCCCTGGAGAACCATAGTCCTATTAAAATCTGGTGAGTACATTGGTGGTGTGATTGCAGTGGCAGTATTTACAGTAGAAGACCGGTAAATTACTCAAAGGAATAAACAAGAAGGGTGTCTGCAAATACCATTTATGTCGCCATGGTGGCAAATGTGATGCAGTTTTACTGGCATAATGTGCCGTGAAACCATGACTTGACTGTCCTAAGGTGGTGTAGTTAAAATAGTTCCCTGTGTTAGGGGATAGTTGTAGAGTTTCTACGGTGTGAACTTCTGACGGTACAGAAAGTTGATGAAGAGAAACTATGCAGATATGCGGTTGATAGATATTTGGCAAGTTGGGAGATCTGTGGTTTTGCATTGGTTAGAGTAAAATTTATTTATAGAGTGGACACGTCGGACTTTCTAATTTACAACTGAAGTTGTATAGAAGTCTTTGAAAATTTGGGGTAAACTTATGACTTCTAACGGAATCGCGCCAGGGTTTGACACCGCTTGGTCAAGCAAATACCCCTGGTTTGTAACAATAAATCTAGGCTAGATGTGTAAATATGTTCTCTTTGTCCATGATTTACGAATCGCCTCATTCTTCATGTTTTCTCAATAATTATGTGCATCCTTAGTTTGTATTGATATTTTTTCTGTCTGTGTAAATGTGTCAGTGTTGTCCATTATGTCTGAAGTCTCTATTTTCTCAACAGTTATTTGTATCCATTGTATTGATATTTGATTATATATGTTTAAAGATATCTTCTTCGACTATGATACACCATAGTCGATAGTCTTCATGATATTTGAAAATCATTGCATTCGTTAAATTCTTAGGTCAGAGTTAACCAAAAGGTCTTCATACATATTAACTATTGTGAAACAATTAAATCAAATTCAGTCATAATACCAACAAGGAAAATCAGTTTCAGATTTCATGAATTATATGATGGTTTAAGATTTAGTAGAATAGGTTCATGTCATATATAAATTGTTCTTGATATTATCAATTTACGCACTTACAATATAACAATAAATGTTTTGATATATAAGCATATTAACAATCCCAGTACTGTGCTTCCGTCTAAACACATCTATGAACAGCATGGAATCACCAGCCTGCCACATCGTTGTATGAAGTTACAATTAAAGACCGATGCCTTAGTTAGAGCCGGGATAATCATAATATGATCGGCCTTTTATTCTGGAAACAGTTAAAGATATGTCTGAGATGAAAAAATTGAACCACAATTACATCTGAGTGCACCAACCCTCTTAGTCTGAACAGTTCATGTATGGCTTAATAATATTTCTCTTCATTTTGCAAGACAATGAGTGTCACAGCTGGCCATGACATCACATTGTCTACAGTTTCCATGTTGTGGTCAATAGTTCTGTTTGTCCTTAGTTTGCATGCATTATGCAGAATATTTGTGTAAACGTGTGCGTTCTCACTTGCATTGCTAAATTTCATATTCCTTAAAAATGATAATACAGTTTCCTCCTCAATATGTCACCATTTGCTATTAATTTACTGCCTCAAACTGTATTTCTTTTTGCTCTAAGATTGCCAGAACAAATGTCCTC
>JAECUM010004287.1:0-82014 GCA_016617855.1 Megalonaias nervosa | reverse complement strand
GCACAAGTTTCTCAGGAAAGATGGACCGTACCAGATCAAGATACCACTGCTGCAAGCAGGAGTGGGGGATGCGGCACTTAAGAACCTAGCTGATATCTGCCTAATAACCAGATGCAGTGTCAGTATCTATATTTGATGGCAGACCAGTGTCATTTATCCAAGAATAAAAGGCTTTTATTCCAGGATGCTTTCTTTCAGCAGCTGTTTGAGAAAATGTGGTTTAAATTTTGTTCTAGTTATTGTAACGGTAGCCATATTGGAAGGTGGATCTGCATTCCTGTACAAACCTGAAAGCCCTTTATGCTAGTATGTTTAAATTTTTTAAATATTAAAATTCTGCTGATGCTTTTTGAAAAGATGTTTGATTATTTTTGTATGTTTAGCAATGATGGCCTGATTAAAAAGTGGATCTGCATAATTTGTATAAATTTTGAAATCCCTTCATCCAAGGTTGGTTCTTGTCAAATTTAACTAAATTCTTTTAACTGATTTTAGAACACAAATTAAATGTCTTTGTTTTCTTAAATGTCTTTGTTTTCTGTGTGAAGGCCACCATATTTGATGGCAGACTGGTATCATTTGCACAAAATTATAAGACTTTCATGCAAGGATGCTTTCCATTATATTTGTAAAACTCTATTTAGTGCTATTTTGAAAAGAAAATCATTCTAATGTTTTTCTATTTTCAGTAATGGCAGAACTGCATCATTTGTACAAACTTGAAACTCCTTCATGCCAGGATGCTTTCTAATTTGGTCCACTTCTGTTTGGTTTTCAAGAGTATTTGTTTTCTGGGGTTGTTGTTATAATGGTTGCAATATTGATTGACAGAGTGGATCAGCATACTTTGTACAAATTTGAAAGGCCTTTGTGCAAGGATGATTTCTCCCAAATTTGGTTTAATTTTGTTGAGCAACTAATGAAAAGATGTCATATTTAAAGGTTTTTCTAATTTTAGTCCCGGCATCAAAATAAATGATGGACCATCTGAACAAATTCGAAAACCCTTGATGCCAGAATGCTCCCTGATTAGTCTTTCTTGCTTCATTGGTTTTATGGGACTGTTTTACACATTATTTGCAAAATCATACCAAAGAAATGGGGGCAAAGTGCCTTTCCTAAAGACAATTGAGGCATCTGACCTTAGGTGGCCGGGGCAGGTATCAAACTCATGATTCTTGAATTAAGTCCAATGTTCTACCAACTCAGCTTTTGCTGCATATTGTAAAATCATGTGCAAAGCAGTCAAGCAGTTTTTAAGAAGAAACCGTCTACAACAGCTGTGAATGGACAATGGACCACACTTAAGGAATGAAGGACTATACCATAATTTCAACTGGCCCTACAGCCAGGCAAACTAAAAACTTGGTAAAATAAGAAAAGATTAAATTTACAAATGATATTGGGTTGCAAAACTATCTTAATAAATTTAAATTGCTCATTAATTCAGAACTATTTAGGGGCCCCGAGTGGCCGAGTGGTCTAAAGCGCTCTCCGTTACGGATCACTGCCATCTCACCTCTGTCTGCGTTGGTTCGAATCTAAGATTCGGCGAATGTGGATATGTGAGAAAGCTTAGTAGCTTCTCGTGGGTCGGTGGTTCTTTCCGCGCATTTGCCGGTTTCTTCCTCCACCATTAATACTGGCCGCCATGTATAGCCTATCGTGTGCTGAAAAATGGCGTTAAGCCCCACAACAACAACAACAACAACAACAACATCAACAGAACTATTTATTACCTCAGTTTTTATCTCCCTTGATATACTTGGCTTTCCAAATCTTGATAATGTTGGTTTGGTTTCCATGACAACAGCTGATGTGTCTGTGGTGTCAAAAGGCAATTTCTGTCCTGCTCTTTGGACGGATTTGGTATTGAGGTCATTCAGTACATCATAGTTGATCTTGTTGGAGATCTTTTTCTCATGTAGGATTTTCTGTATTGCCTCCTGTGCAGTGGTAGCTTCCTGGTAAGGTACCTTAGGTTTCTTTTTGTATGTTCTCTTCTACAACAAGAGAAACATTCTTATAAAGTAATTATATATATATATATATATATATATATATATATATATGATATGATATGATATAATATGATATGATTATCATAGCACAATGAATCTCATTTTTTTTTAAAATGTGTTCATTAAGGTTATTTGTTCTTTGGTGATTTTTGGCCTAATGTATCATTTACAATAGCCACTTGTACTCATAGCAACAATGTATTTGAGAATATTGCATCCTTAGGAGATTTTACTATTATCATAATTTTCCTGGATTCTGAACTGTATATACTTGTATACAAGTTGGATCCAAATGCAAACTGCATTGGCCCAAATCTATCGTTATATATTGTGCCAGCAGATCTGGGTCTTTGCAGTTTGTAAGGCATAATATATATTAAAAACAAAACAGACCCTGATATGCCAGCATATTATGTAATGACATATCAGAGTCTATGTTGCTATACTTAGATCAGACTTATATGAGAGTATATACAGTAACTATGTTTTATTTACAACAATAACTGTGAGCATTCACAATCCTTACACTCAATGTCCTCTAAATAACAAGAAACACTGTTTAAACTGTACCTAAATTCTTTCATTTCCAATGTGTAACTTAATATAATATTTTCAGGGTTAAATTTACCTATAATTCTTTCATTTCTACTGTGAGGTGTGTAGTTTAATAATACTTATGTGGGTAAAAAAACTATTATGATGATTGCATTTCAAATTTAACTTCTAAAATGTCTTGTAGATAATACCTGACAAATTTTCATTGTTAGAAGGTTATAGTCTTCACCTACTGAATTATGTATGATACTAGCATATGACTCAATCATGTATGATACTAGCATATGACTCAATCATGTATGATACTAGCATATGACTCAATCATGTAGGACTAACATATGACTCAATCATGTAGCATACTAGCATATGACTCAGTCATGTATAATACTAGCATATGACTCAATCATGTATGATACTAGCATATGACTCAATCATGTATGATACTAGCATATGACTCAATCATGTATGATACTAGCATATAAAACAATCATGTATGATACTAGCATACGAATCAATCATGTATGATACTAGCATATGACTCAATCATATATGGTACTAGCATATGACTCAATCATGTATACTAGCATGTGACTCAATCATCTATGATACTAGCATATGACTCAATCATGCATACTAGCATATGACTCAGTCATGTATGATACAAGCATATGACTCAATCATATATGATACTAGCATATGATTCCATTGTTTATGATACTAGCATATGACTCGATTATTTATGATACTAGTGTATTAGACAGTTATGTATGATACTATAGTACAACTCACATAGGTCATGTATGTCCTCTGAGACACTTTTTGCAGCTATAGATGTCATTTTGGGGAATCTGATTACACATACCTTTAAATTGTGTTTATTCACTTTATTTTGCTTCTTATCCATCAAAATTTCATTGAAGATTATTGTATAAATTCCTTGAGAAATGCTTAACAGCAAATTCGATGATAACATATATCAACATTTTTTATGAAGACAACCAAGTGGGGTGATCCCACTGAAACTGGTTTCTGTTGCATGCTATGTTGTAATGGGGAAAGCAACTGCTGTTGGGAAGAAGCTGTACTACAAACAGACAGAGACTCAACAATGTCGTCATTTATAAAAAAAAGCCTGAGAAAACACTGGCAGGAAAAAAAAAAAACAGCACACAAGTCCAATAAAGGGAGGTAATTATGTAGCTTCAAATATATCTTATGTATGGTGTTTCGTGTCTTATATTTCAATTCATACATAATGCCTATTTTTTTCCATACAAATATCTTCCTTCATACATGTAAAAGACAGTAGAAATGCAGCTGTCAATTCTGATTTATTTTAGTTAAATTTTACATTATGCTATATATTAATTCTGAAGAAATGACATATGCACAAATTAAAATAACACACTTGCAAAAAAATGTATGTTACTCCTCTATCCCATTTATAGTTGAACATCCATACAGGACAGGAATGAAAATGCACATGACTGTACCCTGATTCTCCTTGTACTGATAATAGTTCAATCCAATATCAACTTTCCTGACCCAGTCTGATGCCAAACTGCCATTGTGAAAGTCCATAGTAATCAATAATTTTTGTCTGGATATTTTGTTAGGACAATTATTGTGCAGATCAGTCAAAAGTCACGATTAAATAAACCTTGTTACAACTAGATTACAATTATATTTACAAACTAAAATTAATTTTTACATTTATATCAGTAAATGTGCTTACTTGACTCATGATTTTCACTAAAGCACAAAACCCAATTATGTGTGATATTAGCATATGACATATTTATGTATGATACTAGCATATGACTCAGTTATATTTGATGACAACATATTACAAAGTTATGTATGATGCTAGCATATGACAATTGTGTCTGATACTATCATATTATTCTTCCACATATAATACTAGCATATACTCAATCATGTCTGATAACTGAATACTAAATAATTATGTATGATACTAGCATATGAGTCAATTATGTATGATATTAGCAAATGAGTCAATTATGTATGATACTAGCTTATGACTCAACTATGTATGATACTAGCATATGACTCAATTATGCACGATACTGGCATATGACTCAATTATGTATGATACTAGCATACAATTCAACTAAGAATGATACTAGCATGTGACCCAATTATGTATGATACTAGCAAGTAACAAAATTGTGTATGATACAAGCATATTCCTCAGTTACGTATGATACTAGCATATTCCTCAATTATGTTTAATAAGAGCATATTACAAAGTTATGTATGATTCTAGCATATGACTTAATTGTGTATGATACTAGCATATTACTCAACCATTTATGATACTAGCATATTACTCAGTTATGTATGATACTTAACAGAAACTGAAGGGCAATATATCAAGTCAAAGAGTAGTCAAAAATTCTGTTCAATTTTGCTGGAAAGCCACCAGCCCAAATTTTATTCCAATCTGAGTTCCTAAGCAGTAACGAAATGGCATGGAAAAGTTCCAAGTCAAGCATAAACAAAAACTCTATAAAACTTTGCCACAAAATAGTAACAATTGAACTTGACCTAGGTGCATTTACTGTAATGCCTCATGCAAATCTGATTTAAATCCAAAAAGTCCTTGAAGTGTTATCGACTGAAAAGGAAATGAAAAGGCCATGTTCCAAGTCAAATAGGTGCCATGACTCCATAAAAGTCTGCCAGAAAAAGGCAATAGCTGAACTTGAACTTGATCTTCTTAATGTAAAGTCTCCAACCAAATTTGATTTCGATCCATGATGTCCTGCAAAGTTGCTAAGTAGAAACAAGAATTTAAGATGGAAGTGATGGGCATGAAGAGACAGGTGGATGTTGGAAATATTATATACCCCTCCATAAATACAGCATGGACACAAAAATGAATGTTATGAGAAAAAGAAAGCTTTGAGGAACCTTTTTCTCTGGCTGTTTTGCTTCCTCTTCTTTTTCCTTTGCTAAGCGTTCTTCCTTTTCTGTAAGATAGAATCAATGAGATCACATATCTCTGTTATGAATCAATGTCATCCGCTCTTGTGAATAGACAAGATTTACTATTTTTATTTAAAAACAAAATGGTGTGTGTGTGTGTGATTTAGATTTTTAACGTAACTTTAACAATTTTTCAGTCATATCGCTACAATACTTTCAGTGTGACAGTTTATAGTGATGTCTAGCACTGGGGCATCATGCCACAGACATGTAGCATGACGTCCCACCCAGTCACATTATCCTGACATCAGGCCAACCAGTCCTAACACTAACCTCTTAATGCTGAGCGCCAAACGAGGCAGCTGTTAGTACCATCTGTTAAAGTCTTTGGTATGACTCGGCCGGGGTTCGAACCCGTGACCTCCCGCAGCCGAGACAGACACTCTAACCACTAGGCCACTGGAGCGATATAAAACAAAATGGAGTTTTTGTAGTATTTAAATATACATGATATATTACTTAAACAAAAATCTGGAAAACTACAAAGCACTGATAAAATCAAAGACTACATGGTTATCCATTTCTGACCTTATTTCATTCAACAACCATTTAGCGCAGATACATGACAGTATCCCACCTTTCAAGTATGTAAAAAGCTAACTTCTCTTTGAGCTTCTGGTAAGTTCAAGCACACTCTGCTACTCAGATTCACCTGTACGCATTGACTTTTGTCATGTGTAAGGCAGGACTGCAGTTCAGAAAAATAAACCAGCTGACTGGCAGGTTGGATTGATCAATCAAGCCAACAACTGATAGATACAAAAGACCTAACTGTTGTATAATAAATAGATTATTACTGTATGTAATAAATTACAAATAAATTAACGGCTTACATTTTGTCTGTCATTCTTTACTAAAATAAAAAATAAAATAAAATAAAAAATAAAAAATTCGTCATTACTGACATTTTAAATCCATATATGAGGAATAATACACAAATTTTCTTCAAACTGCCTGTCACTGCCATCAACAACTTCCTTTATCTTATACCAATAAAGTACCAGTTGCTCCAAAACACAAATTTCATATTCTGTTGTACAATTGTGTTTTTTCTCTGCCAGTCTGTAATTGTCAACTTGAACACTCTACATTAAGCATTACGATTTCTTTTCTCCAAATTTGTGAAACTATCAAAGTTTATCAATTCATAAAGTACAATTTTAAAGTGACAAAATAACTGACAGAACACTAGCTTGGGCAAAATTTATGTGGAAAGTGAGCTTTGAGCTTCCTTAAGTGATTCTTCAATTGTACAGTCCCTGGAATCTCATTAAGGGTAGCCACAACTAAACAGGTGTCAAGTGGGTGGCACTACCACAGATAAACGAGTAAGGGACTCTACTGGAACACTGAATAAGTGTCAAATCTGCAGCTCATCCTGTGACTACTTCTGCAAATTCGGTTTCATCACTAAATTGTCAACAAGGGTTCTGTGGAACATGGTGTCTCATTTTTTTAGCAGTGTCAATATGATGTTGCGTTTTGTTTAAGCCATCATGATAGGAAATCTTAGCATATCAGGGTAGAAATTTGAGGTATACAGTTATTTTATACCAAAGTTTCAACTGAATACAGCTACTGATATAGAAGATATAATGATTTTTAAAAACTTTAACACAGCACCTAAACTTATTGATGTTGCCTGGTACCTTATGAACGTACCACCAATAACATGCCATTCACAAGACAAATTTTATGCTCATTATAATTCTGTTATTTACAGTACTTCATACTTATTCAGTAACATATAAAATTAGGTTACCATGGGAAAATTCCCTATTCAGTAGAAGTCTACTTACCACTAATTTTATGACCAGCCACTGTCATGAGCAACAAATGAAATAAGTAAAGTTCAGCTGCCCACCTCAATGTTCCCAAAGTTACTTCTCTTTAGAACTAACCTATGATTATACATTAAAACCACTGCATAAATTCTCAGTTAACAGGTGCTACAACCCCAGAAAAGAAACTATTAATGCCATTTTCTCATTTTGATCAGTCATCCATTATAAATGCTCTTAGAGAATAAACTTTACCCTTCTGCTGTTTAAGATAATCTGCATTTTCTTCCATCCACCATTTGGTTTTGATAGCTATCTCTTCCTCGTTTAGCATGAGCTGAAAATTAACAAAAGTATTAACTTACTGGTACAAAGTATGGGTTCAATACAAAATTTTAAACTGATATAATTTTAATGTAAATTTAATAATTTTCAAGTTTCTCTCAAATTTCACAATCTTCAAATTTCTCTCTATTTCTCTATCCAGCAACATAATTTCCCTTGGCCAAGAAATACTGCTATTTCTTCAAATTTTTTATAACTTTTGAAAAGTGCAACCTCAGTTAGGTTCATTTTGATGTGACAAGTTATAAGAGGCAATAATCAGCACATCTTATTTGATTACAAGTGCCACAGAATCTTATTTAGAAAACCACCAAAGGTAGATAAAAAACTACATAAAAACTTAAAGAAATAATGGCATTTTTATAACTTCAATAAAAACAAACAAAACAAAGGCAACTATTACCATCTCCAGTTCTTCATCATCAATACCCGTCAGATCTAACTCTGCATCATTAGGTTCTGAAAAAAAGAAGAATTGCATAATTATGTAAAACTTAAGAAACAGGTGGAATGATCATAATGTTCTGCATTTGTTTAATAAGAGCTGTCAGAAGACAGACTAGCCTATACACCAATGCTGACTAGCAACATTTGATAAAGACCAAAATGTTCCAATCTGTACAAACTTCCTAGTTTGCTAAGGAGTTATTTTCAACTTGTTTCCTAATAAAGGTTCAGCATCAGAAAATGATGCTGACAACAAATCTTGCCACTTGTAACATAACTAGTCCTTTGTGACATAAATAACTAGTCCTTCTGTGACATAATTAACTAGTCCTTTCAAGACAAAATTTATTTTGTGAAATAATTAACTAGTCCTTTTGTGAAATAATTAACTAGTCCTTTTGTGACATATTTATCTAGTCCTTGTGTGATCTATTTAGCCAGCCCTTTTGAACTGGAATGTCGACAAACAGCATAAGCAGGTGAATGTCATAAACACCACTGAGTATCCACACAAAGGTACCCTACCAGTAAAAGTATTTCAGAAACTAACAGTTTGGTAGCAGATGTGGTTAACACCCAGTGCCTCTTTCACATTTATTGAGAAAGATACAAAAATGGTTTGCATCCTCTGAAAGCAATCAAAAAGTTAGTCTTGTGTTAACAAGATAAAAAGATTTGAAAACTTTGGTCTGATAGAGCCAACATAAAACAATGAGTACCATGAATTAAACATTATATGATGGCAGCTTGTGTAATAGTCCTCTTTATGTAAGCACTAACAAGGCTTGTTTAATCTAATTTTGAAATGATTGACCAACAGGTCTAAATACCTTGGAACTTTAGTCAAGGTAACATTCTGTGCAAAAACCATTATTTTCTCATCAGACATTACAACCACCATTGATCTTTTATATTAGACACCAAACTGTACAGGTATCTTTTATTACCCAACCTGATTAAAATAAGATGTCCACTGTCCTACATAAAGATCCAACAGTGACCGCTTATGGGTCATGTTCTGGTGAACTATGTTATCACCATAACCGCTAATTTTTTCAACCAATCAGATGAAGTCCTATACCTTCACATTTGATAGACTAAGCAGTATGGCTTAAGAGCATCAATGTGTGCTGAACGATTTGATTCACTTTCAAATTTCTGAAAGTGGCATTTATTTCCACTGGCTAATTGAAAGGTCACCTGAACATGACCCTTAACCAGCCACTGTCAGGTCTTCATGTGGGACTGTGGAGATCTGATTTTAATCAGACTGCTTTATTATCCCAAGTGCATGCCATCCAGAAAAAGTTTGGTCCATGAATGTTAGAACAAAAAGTTATTCTGCAAAACCAATTTATCTTCTAGTCTTAATGACCTTTATCTTTTTGACTCCAAAATCAATGGGTTTCGTGCAAGCCCTCCACAATTTGCTTTGAGACATAAAACTGAAGTTATTATGCCAAAACATTTTCTTCTTACAGTGATCTTGACTTTTGATTGTTTGACCCCCAAATCAATGTTTATTTTTTACTTAATGTGTGTCATCTACAAACTTTGGTGAAGATATATGTAAAGAAATTTTTGTACCATAAAATTTTCTTTCAGTCACAGTAATTTTGACCTATCACCCCAAAATCTATAGGCTTCTTCCTTATCCCAGGTGCAAACCATCTATAAAATCTGATAGCTGTAGATTGAGGCACTTAAGTATTGTGGGGAAACAAAACTGATAACAGATGGTCCACCTTATGGCAGGAATATACAAATGGATTAATAAAGGAAGAAGAAATGTCTATGGCTGGCAAGTTGAGCCTGCCTCTAAGTTACATTCCAAATCCAAGGTGTCAGTGGACATATGAATGGATGTATGAATATGCACAAGAATGCCAAAGTTATCTCTATGTTGAATTACTGCTTTTGTCACGATGGTATCAAACTCATGCAAGTGCATGTTCACATGTTCTTTGCCACATCCCACCCCTACCACTGTGATGAAGAGGAGTTTAAAGTCTGTAAGTGCATACATCTTTAAAAAAATGAGATTAATCACTGGTCAATAGGAATATCTTTGGATGATGACCATAATATGTGTTTATTTTTACAGAGATCCACTGAAAACTGAAGGAGTAGAAACTCGAAGAAAAATTGCAAGAAAACAGTGATTTATCAAAATCTGCACCTTCAGATAATGAGTTGAACATGTACAAAGCTTCAAAGTGATCCACTGAAAATAGGTAGACTAGCTGTATTTACAAAATTCTGACATACACTACATTTAGCTGCAAAGTGAAATGAGGAATAACACTAGCAAACATAGCAGGGGCGAAGTAATTTGTTGACATGTGCATCTTGAGATTATGACAATATATATACCAGGCTTCAGTGTCCAATAAAAAAAACAACAGTTGTGTATACACAAGAATCTGTCATATACATAGCATTCAGAGGCAAGATAAAAAGGGCAATAACTCTGTCAAACATTATGGGAGGAAAAGTAATTTTTTCATTAAAGCATGACCATAAAATGTGCAAAATTTCATTGTGGTTTATTGAAAACTGTGAGACAAGTTGTGTTTACAAGAGTCACACTCTACATCAAGGTCTAAATTAAAAAGGGCAATAACTCAGAGGAGCACTGTGATTTGTTAATATGTGCATCTTTAGATGATGACAAAATTTCCTAAGTTTCATGGTGATCCGTTTAACTAACTGCATTCAAAAGATCCTGTCATAAACTACAGCTGCAGGGAAAATAAAACAACAGTAATAAATATATTCATCTGATGATGACCATAATATGTACTAAGTTTCACAGCAATCTACCCAAAATTCCAAGACTATTTGCATTAACAAAATTCTATCGTACAATGCTTTCATCTGTATAACAAAAGGGACAATCACTCACTGAAAAATTGCAGGAGCAGAGAAAAAATTTGTATATATGTGCACATCCAAGATGATTACCATAACATTCAACAAGTTTCATGGCAATCAAAAAAAAACTGTACAACTATTTGCAATAAGATTTTGCCATACACTGTGTTCAGCTGCAAGTCAAAAAGGGCAATAACTCATGCATAAATAACATGAACAAAGTGATCTGCCCAAAAGCACACCTTCAGGTGATGAACATAATATCTACAAAGCTTCATCACAATCCATCAAATACTGGATCTAACTACAACAGCTGGATGGAAGGACTGATAGACATGAGGGTTCCATTATACACCACCCACCTTTGTAATGAAGCAGGGTTTAAAAATGGATAATATAAAGCACTCATTATTCGAAAAAAATGGGGAAGGGAACTAAATGTCCACCAAATTTTTATATCGGAATAAAAAATCCAGGTCATAAATCCAGATTGCCTAAAACTTATATAAATCAATGATATAAATAAAGGACATGCATTCTAATAAAATATAGGTGGGTAATGTTACAATATGGGCTTTTCCTCCCTTTTTAAATTCAAATAAAAAACATGTCAATTTCATAAATCTACTTTGAAAATCATTCTCAAATTTCCAAATGGATAAATTATAAAAAGTATGGGCAATTTAATCAAAATAGAAATACACATTTTTAGCTTTGTTAAAACAAAAATAGAAAATCCACATCAGAAATACAAATAGACTAAAAATTATTAAAATATTAAACTGATGTTTCAAAGAAAATACTTTAATAAAAGAAAGCAATGCACATGTAAATTTTCCATATTAGATGCTTATGTGATGTTTTACCGAATCTTGTTACTACTGGTAAAGGTATTCACTTGTACATGTGCAATGAGCAACTTATTGAAAGCATCTATAAGGCAACCAGATCAGATACTGATTGGCAATTTTTCAAATCAATTTTCTGAAGGTAGCAGACCACCACAGATCCATCTGCCATGTATGTACATGACTTCAATTATGTTTTTTAATTTTAGTCTATATATAACAAAAAGGCATTTTATTGTATTAAAGCTGGGTAGTCCCAGCTATGTTCTACCATAATATGTATCACATTAATTGTATTTGATACAATATATATATATATATATATATATATATATATATATATATATATATATATATATATATATATTTTCTATATATAACAAAAAAAAAACTAAAATGTTGATTAATCATATGCATATATTGTTTTGTTCTGCTAAATATTTGTTCCACCCGAGTACCATTTGCACTAGAAAGCTTGACACAATTTATTGATTTTTAATCGACCTCCCCTAAAAGTGAATGCCACATTCTGATACAATGCGCCCCCCTTCTTAAACAAGCACCTGCCTTTAACTTATATATATCCAATAGAGCAATTCAGTCAAGAAAGCACATGCACATTCTTTAACTGTTCAATCTTACACACAAGATATCTAATGGCAGACTTAAAACAAAACCAAAACTTGACCCTGCATGTACCATGCTGACTTGGATTCACATATGTAGTATGTACAATGCACCAATGATATCAAGCCACATCTGTATGGCACAGCAACACTTTTAAGTTATATAATTCTAAGGTACATACAGCAAACTGTCTTACCTAATGATATATCATGCAAGCTAATCTGGACTGATCCAATTGTGGGTACTGAACCACAACAATTCCACTCAAGTCCAATGCCAAATAAAGGTTTTGTTTGTATAATGACAACATGAGATACAGCTCTCCCTCAATAACTTTTTTTATAATTGTGTTAGGAATAATTGTCAATATACAGCTTTTTCTAATGAAATTGTTCACTTTCTGGTATAGATAACCTTTATTTTCAAGATGACCAATCTCTGAAAGATTTAGTTTGTGAAAAAATACATCAATGATAAACTCCATTTTTAAAACTTCTTTCATTAGTTAAATATTGATATCATGATTTTATAGTAAGTAATAATGAAACTACTGCTCCTCCTTGAGCAAACAGCTGAGTGTTAATTCAGGAATTTTAAGTTCAGAATAAACTTTTCTGGTACGTGCTTGTCCATAATAAACTGTATCTATCAAACAAAGCTTTGATTTCACCGGGTGCTCCTATTGCTTAATTGCCTTGCTATCTTGGATCACATCTGAGAATGACATAGATAATTTAAGCTAATTTAATTGTTACTTACACAGTAATACTTATAATAATGTAAAAGTGGTCAATTCAACAGAGTTGACCTGACACAACCATGAACTCCAGCTCTTACACAGGTCAGATTTGCAAGCCTTTTAACTTTTTTCCATTCCCTTAAACTGATTCGGTACAAAAGAGATAATAAAACAGGTCTGCTTTATCTGAGTGCAACAATACAAGAAATATGTCCACAAAATGGGAGATCAAAACAGCAGTTAGTTAGATTCTCCCAGAAAGGCCCGCCAATATAGCTGTGATGATAGATTGAAATTTTTCATGTTTTAATGCAAGAGAGTATATCTCATTTATGATGATTACACTAACACCAAATTAAAATATATGACAAAAACATCAATTTCACTTGACAAAGCTTATTTCATTGCTATTTATTTCTTAAGGTGTTGCCACCAGAATTAGTGCATTTTAACTGATCAAACTTTTATCGGTGTTATTTATAGTGTACATAAAATTTGGGGGGTAAAGAAACTGTAACAAAATATAGCACTTCTTATTATAATTTTATGACGTTGATTCAAACTGTCAGACACTAAATGCCATTGTTGATGATAAAACAAGCAATATATCAGGGTTTCTTTTACCTATTCTGATTACAATTTTCTTGAAGTTCAACAAATAAGGGTCAATTCTTTTTGCATTTCTAGAAAAAAAAAAATGGAATCCATGGCTGCCTCTATATTGTAAATGGGTTTGCAAGTTATCTGGGTGTGAGTTGTCATGGGAGTGTTGTATAAAACTTGCAACAATGTGCCTCTATCACCAAAACAAATCAAAGAGAGTAGGTTGTATTTTCAGAAATTCTTATCAGTCCAACTCCAACTGCAGCTAACAATATGTCTAGGGTCTGCATGTAGAGCCCATGCTCCAAACATCACTGTAAACCCTGTGGCCCTTGACTGAAAGGTCAAAAAGGTAAGCAAATTTTACTGAAAGACTTGTGTTTGTGTTTAATTTACCACTCTGGTGGCCTAATTGGTTAGAGCATCTGCCTCAGATGCAGGAGGTCGTAGGTTCGAACCCCAGCTGAGTCATACCAAAGACTTATAAAAATGGTACTAGCAGCTGCTTCACTTGGCACTCAGAATTAAGAGGATAGTGCTAAGACTGGATGGTCTGGTGTTAGGATAGTGTAACTGGGTGGGACATCATGCTACATGTCTACAGCATGATGTCCCAGTGCTAGACATCACTATAAACTGCCACACTGCAGACATCTTAGTGATATGACTGAAAACTTGTTAAAGCTATGTTAAAAATCCAAATCACACACCGAGTTTAATTCATCACAATTCGTCTCATGTAATAAGCAGAATCCATCAATGGGGTAAAGGAAATATAAATAAATGAAAAAATTTAATCAAAACTGTAACATTATGATTGTGATTGACACCATTGCTGCATCCGAAAAGAGACTGCTATGGACTCATCAAGAACATAAAAGTCTTGCAAATCTTACCCTGAGCAGGACTCTCATCATCTTGAATACATGCTTGTACAACCTCTGTCAATCCAAGCTTCACAGCTGTGATAATGTCTGCTTGTCCAAAACTACTAGCACCAGTCATCTCTACAGTGGTCTTAAGACAACCAGAAGAATCATGAACCCTTTTACTAGTCATTTCATCTTTGAAACTTTGGTTGTCTACACGTGCACTAGTCTTATCACTTGTAACAACTCTTTTATTGACACTGTCACTGGCCTTATCACTTATTACAATCTGAATACTGTCACTTCCACTAGTTGTATCTTGTGTTACACCGTCTTTAGAAGTTTCACTTATCGTAGTATCTGACTCAGAACTTTTTGTTGTCTCCAAATTGTCTTTGCTTGAGGTAACTGTGCTATCATTACTTGACTCCTCTAAACGCTCTGATAAGACACGGTTTATTGTCTCTTCTTCCAGAAAATCACTTATCCTAGACAGTTCTGAATTTCCCTCTACTCCTATGCTGCTGCCCCCTTCAGCCATTTCTGTAAAAAATAAGTCCCCTTATGACTTTTATAAGCTTTTAACTTTGAAATGGTACTGAATATACCAATAAGCATTATCTAGCAGTCTAGCATTATGTTATTGCACTATGAGACATACTGTAAGAAAATAAGCAAATTAAAAAACTTTTACCAAAACCTTACTACAAATCTGTAATAACTGTGACACTGACCTCAAGATCAAAGAGTCAAGCTCATATGTCACATAATTAACCATCTTATATTCATAAGAATTCATTGTAAGTTTGGACAAAATCAAGGAGTTGGGGAAATATAAGCATTTAAAAAAACTTCAACCAAAACCTTAATGCAAATTTTCTATCAATGTGACTTTGATTCCAAGGCAAAACTGCAGTGTCACAGTATGAATTGTTTTAGCTTTGTCTGAGCTTCATACTGATTCATCTGAAGTTTGAAATAAGTCCATCAAGGACTTCAGGAAACGTTGGCAAATGGAAAAATTTTAACCAAAACCTTCCTACAACTGTGACTATAACCCAAGGTCAAAAGGTCAAGCCAGCAAGTCGCAAAATTAATTCCCTTAATTTCATAATGATTCATGCCAAATATGAACAAAATCCATAAAGGTGTATAGAAAATATATACAAATGAAAAACTTATTTTAAAAAAAACCTTTTGACAAAGCCACTGACACTTGAAAAGTGACTGCAGCGCTATTTCTTGCTTTTTCCACTAAGATGGGCACAGCAATAAAAAGCGGGTATCACCTAAGTTTCTTAATGGAACACAAGATAATGTTCCGAGTGAGACACAAATTTTGAAAATAGTAATTCTGATGCAATGCTACAAAATCAAAAAAATAAATCAACATTCTGCCTGAATATTTTACTCATCTACTTAGAAGAGTTACCTTGTTTGAGCACTTTTGAAGAGACACTGCTATATTAACTTTTGAGATGATATTATACTGTGTGAGATAAACTAATGCTGAAAAGTTAAAATCTGAATCATTATGAGGAAAAAATAGCTTAAAATGATTCCTACCAAAGAGAGTTTTAAGATATTTATCTTTTATACGAAGCGGAACTGATAATCCAAATTTTAACAAAAATGGACTGTCATCATAGTTGGTGACAAGTTAAAAGAACTTTTCTTTATCTATACTGTGAAAGACGGTAAAAAAATAATTTATCATTTTATATAAATATCAGCAATATTTTAATAACTTTCTTGTTGTACCTGTAATAATAATACTGACTGAAATCATTTCTCTGTTCAACTATTATAATATGAACGATCTCTAAGCTTAGCCTGAGTTTTCACAAACACTAATCTCTGCTTTAATTGCTTTAGACCCCCTACCTCTCCAGAACCACAACAGTAAACAATATCAGAAGCTCAACTAAAGTTGCTGTCATCATTGGTTAGATGATATATGGTAAAAATAAATGAAGCAAACTTTGATACTTGCATGTGAAATGATACATTAAACCCCAAATGTATACATTTGTCCATAAACTTGTCAACATTTACATATTGTTTAAAAACAAAACAATCTTCTACAACAAAATTTAAATCATGGTGCAGAAGTGTGCATGTTGCACTATACCCTCCTTCCTTAAGTTTGAGTTATCAATGTTACTGTATTTTAAAGAAACAGATTGTATTATCAATGAACAACTTGATACTTTTTCACATTAGGACTGATGAAATACAAGTGCCATACTAGCATAGGCTGCCCATACTCCTCTGGGTTTTTGTGACTGTAGCTTTTTGTCAATCTCTTCCTGTAACCTGGATATTTCCGATTCAAGCTCTGGAAGCTTATTTTTCTCACCCACCTGAAAGTAAAATGTATCAACTGTAATCAAATATCTCAAACAACTCCATGTGCAAGCATTATGACTGCCAAAAGCACAGTGAGAATTCATTTCAAAAGTTGTCCAAAATTATTTAAACAAAGCATGCTAGAAATAAATTCTTAATGATTAACACTGAACATTTGCTGTAAAATTAGGGAAACAAAATATGAAGAGCCTCTCAACTGGACTAGGACTCTAGTAGCTAAAAATAAATTGCTGGAATTAACAAGAGGTCTGTTTCTTCCTTTCTTTCATTCTTATATAACTGTTGAGTAATGACACTATCTGAGATACTCTTTGGAAACTCCAACATATACAAATCAAAGCAAAAAAACATTTTCTTGTACTGTATTTTCTGCTTGTTTTCAGGCTGCAAAAAATACTCAATCAGTATCCAAAAGTACACAAACAAAAGAATAAGATAAGTTCAAGCAAACAAAGTCACATGTATGGTATCTGATGAAGCCTGCAAGTGACACAGGAAAGTAATCACACTTTACATGTACATTAATGAATGAAAACATACATTACTTACCTAGTTTTGTCTGATTTATTTAAGTCCACAAGAAAATGTAAGCATATTAGGAAACAAACAAGGCATGTAAAGCATATATTCAGCAATGTTCTGATCTCCTATATTCATCCAGTGTCCATGAAAATTGGCACAAATAAAAATTCATATTGATTTCAGAGTTTGTCATTCTTGTGGGTACAGTTCTGAAGACAATTACCATGGTGGCCATGCTGGAGGTCTGATTGGCACCAACTAAATTTAGGACCAATTATATATAAGTGGGGTGAGTAATGATAACATTTTCAAGATGGCCCTTGTGGTGGCCATTCTGGATGTCAATGGGATATCATTTTTATCTTGGACTAACTAGACTTCAGAAGCTGCCTGTGTGCTAAGATTTTTAGTTTCTTCAAGAAGTTTAGGAGGAGTAGTGATAACAAATAAATGCTAACTGACCATAGATGTCAGACCAGTGCACAAGCTCTTCTTGTGTTTGACCAATTGAGCTAAACATTGTTTTTTAAGTCTGAGTTCAAATTTTAACATCAAGTGGCCCAATTTACCTGTTTAAATTAAAAGGTACTTTTTTACATACTTATTTTCTAGAGTACTGATACTTTTCCAGGTATTTATAAATTGTTCAGCATGATGAAATAATTATATGACCTGTTAATACATACTCATCTCGATCATAAGATCTGATGTAAATGTTTTTCCTATACTGAAAATATAATGTATCATCTCTGGCTTCACACATTTTATCATTTTAACTAAAAATATTAAGAATTATATTTTTGTATGCACCTCTGGAATATGCATTAGTCCTGAATGTATCCATAGGACAAGGAAGACCTTGCATTGGGTAATCTGTTTGAAGCAGCACACCACACTCAAAACTTATGAAATGAAGACAACAGACTAAATGTTCATTTGCAGATCATGTCCATGATGTCTTCCATGAATCTGTACAAATCCTAACATTTTTCAGATGAAGTATTCTCTCAGAATAAGAGTTTTCTGGAAAGCTCTCTCTTGCTCGTTATAAACACTATGATGCACCTGTAATACGAATCCTGTAAAATGTGAAGCTTTAACACAAGAAATTGTTAGTGTTGGATACAATGTTGATGCCACCATCAGCACAGTATAGTGATGCCCACATTTTGCCACATACTACAAAATGCAGGCATTACAAGGATTACCATTTTGGCCTTTTTTTTGCCTGCTGTAAAGCTGGGTGGATCATGTTCCTCCTCAAGGTCAATCTTCTGGAACTCTTCTATGGTCAGCTGACTTGATGGGGTATCTTCAAATTCCATTAACCTGGTCAGATATAATTGTAATCTTGTATCACATTATAGTTATCCAATTTTAAAAACAGAAGTTAACAATGGATTCATGAAACACACTTGCTATACAAGTATCTGCTGATCACCAGAATGGATGCTTCATTCACTGAATGCCATGTTTTATCACAGAAGTTTCCAAGAATGAATGATAACAAACTAAAATGTCTAATTAGGTAGACTGTTTATAGAATGGACAATTGAGTGAATCTACTCTAAATTTATTGCACCCCCTTCCCTTTTAAAAAAAGGGGAAAATCACACATCTGATTTGCTGAGAGCATAATGAAACCGTCAACATTCATTAATATAACAAAGCTCCATATGATCCTGTAAGTGCTTGACTTCAAGATTAATCACCATAATCAAGCACAAAGAATCTTTCTGCAAATTGAGCAACGAGATAAATTCAGTGATTATCTATTATTAAAAGCATTTTGCCAACTTCAGGTGCTGAGGATGTACAATACTAAACATGCAGTCATCAGTACTTGGTGGTAATGTCTCTTCTGTTACATGTAGTGCTAATGCATACAACATAGTGCCATTGTCATAACACGAAATTACTGCTGTGGTACTGATAATGAAGATAAACAATTCTTAACTTTAATCTAATCTCATTAAAAGTTACTTATCACCAACATTTGTTGAAACATACAATATGGGGTCTATTCACGCTGTTCTTATATATAAAAAAACAACAACTGCTTGACCCTTAAAAATGCAAAATCCATCCACCCTCTTACAAAAATGCCAGAGGGGAATTCCCCTGTGTGTGAAATGTCCTGGAAGAATTACTACATTAAATACACAGAAATACAGGAAAACATTTTCAGGCAAATTATTTTTCTCCAAGAATACTTATCGGATCACATGAACATCAGGGGATATAAGCCTGTTACCACCTGAATCCACCCTTACTAAAATAAGAAAATTTGTTTTTTCTCTCTATATCATATTGATAAAGTGCAATAACTCTTGCCCATAATCTCACCCTGCTGCCACTAGGTTTCATCAGTTTTTAAGCTGAGCAAACTGCCAATGAGGATGCTTGCATAGCGACGTTGATGAGAGTGTCTTTAAGTAATGTAATTGGGTTGTATTCTCAGAAATGCAACATTTACTACAACATAATTTGCTTTGTCTTTCAATACATTCCCCAATATTAACATTAGAAAACTAAGTAATATGAGGCGCAAATACTGAGCATCCTACATATTGTCGGGAAGAAAGATTCTCTATGTGAACAATAACCAACTATCCTACTTAAGGCAACACAGTCTATGGTTACATGAACTCTACCTGCGAGGTTCACAGAGATCAATCTAATTTCAGGAGGTGAAACTGTCATGAAATGACTGTTCTTTTGAGATGTCAGAGTATGCTGAACATATAACCTACTTAGGCCATAAAGATAGTGTTTAGGAGGTGACATCCTGCTTTCCTGCATTCATGAGGAAAATGAGTCATTTGCAGTTGCCACAAAACTTGTCTACGTGTTCCTCATGTAGTGCTGGAGTGCACAGGTAGGATCTTGCATGTAAACTGCTCTCAACTTATCTATAGATGATATGGAGTGTATGATGACTCTGATTGCTCACTGATGGTAACTGGTTCTTGGCTACAATGCCTGATTGTGTCATCATGATTACCGGACCATCTTAACTGAAATGAATATAGTTCAGGTCGACTGAAAGGGAATGTAACTCACTTACCCTGCATGCTGAAGCTAAAACTATCAGAAAACTGTTGGGTTTTTTTAGGATAACAGTTTCAGCGAAGTCTGGCTAATAGTCTGAATTTATCTGAACTGAACCAAATAACAACCCAGGACAGATTCCATTTTGGAAACAGGGCAAAGGAATTTGTTCCAAATCAAAATTGGCTAGTAGGTTTGATAGATCTTTATCATGATTCATATAAATTCTGCCACGATGCCTGAATGTGTCATATGCCATGGAATGGTAGCCTTTGATAATACCTGATGCCCACCTTTTCTCCTTGTTGATCCATAAAAAAGTCAGCTAGTGTTGGGATCAAGGCACTCAAAGGGACAAAGTTAATGACTAGACACCAGTCTCTGAAAACAGATCACTCTGCTTAATAAGCCTTCAGAATGGAGGACCTTCTTGCTTTTGAGATTCTCTGCACAACTGAACATCTAAATTGTCTCTTACATGGCTGTCCTGACAAGATCCAATCATGATGGAGATTGTCTGGGTAGTATTGAACACTGGCAAATGTGTTTGAGGAGATTCAGTTCGGCTGTAATCCACCTGAGTAGGTCTTTTGGTAGATCAACTAGATTGTTGAGCCAGGACTTGTCCCATCAGAATGGGGCTTTCCGAATTATCTTGCAATTATCACCTCTTTTTTTCTGTGCTATTTTGGGTACTAAGATAATGGGAGGTGGGGGGGATAGATAAATGCCCACAACCCATCTCAACATACTGATAGTGCATCCATGACCCTAGCTTCTGGATCCAGAACTGGTGATACAAAGGTGGACTATTTGTGTTTCCAACTATTTCAATATGGTCGATCATCAGACACCACCAAAATGGACAAATCCAATAAAAACAGATGAAGGGACTGTTCCATATGGATAACCTGACCCTTTCTGGGGAGAATATTGGCCAGGACATTGAATCTGCTGGGAATGTGTCTGGTTTGTACACTGATCTAAGTTGGCACCAATGAAAAAACTACCAAACCAGCATGCAGAGATCAGGTGATTTGGTGGAGCGGTGGGCACGCTCCCCATGGATGTAACTGGGAACGCAGGGAGGGTGTATGTGTATTGTGTAAACATATTTTACTAGGAAAAATTGGTTTCTTCTTCAAATATGCTACCCACTCATAATACCTTAGGAGAATAGGTAAGAGGTGGAGGGTACTGAGACAGCTTCTAGGTAACCCGACTGGAAGCTTCAAAAGGGAACCCACCCACCCCAGCAAATCAAGTGGAAGTTGTGATGCAGCATCTTAAGAAGCTGTCAATCAATCTGGAAGAGAGACCTGTTGAGCTGAAGATATAGGTCCTACCAGATCAAACTGGCCTCTCTGGGATGACAGATCTCGGAGATAAAAGCTAGAGAATGTGGATTCCGATCTCCATCCCACAGCCTGACTAAATCTTGGGTTTGTCCTATATCCACTCTCTGATGATGTTGAAAGGTGTCGTCAATTGTGGAGCAATAACTTTGGATTGTACTTGGTGCTAACTTGCACTCTTCGAAAAGCCAGAGGAGGAAGTTAGTTACCTGTGGTATCAATGCCTGGAGAGGTAAGACATGTTTGTTTCCACACCAGTGGATGAAACTATGCCATTGACTTCATATGCTTTCAGAGTGGAGGGCCATCATGCCTGAGTGGTTCTCTCCATGACTGGTTAAGAAATTGGTGAATTTTGAGGGCTTGTTTGAGACGATCCAGGCATGCCAGTTCGGGGATCTGGACAAGGATGAAACAACTGCTGTCGTGGTTATATGAGTAGATGAAGGAAAACTCGAATTCCGCTGGGTTTCTGATGCAAGACTGATGAGGTAGTTAATCCACAACTCCTCTCGACTGAGGGTGCGATGAGGATGAGGCTACAGGCTGATTCCCTTGCTTTCTGTATCACTTTGATATCAGGTGCTGGGGGCGTTGGTGTATGAGCCCTGGTTGGTCCAATTCAATGATAGGGCATCCACTGTCCAAGCTGCTGGGTCCGGAACGGGAGAGACAAAGGATGTGGTTTTTGGCATTCCTTATTGTCGCAAACAGGCCAACCAACAGTCAGTTGGTCCCATCGGGTACAAATCTGAGTGAGAACCAAGGGATGGAGAGACCATTCTTTCTGTACTAGTTGACTGTTCCGTGACAAAGGGTCAGTCAGTGCAGTGAGGAGTCCCAGGATATGGTGAACCTGTATGGTTTGTTGATGACAACACCACTTCAAAAAGTCCCATACCATAACGCAAAGTTCTGGGGACTAGTGTCTCCTTGTTGTTGAAAATAAATCACCTTTGTAGGATTGAGTTCCTTTTTGTTGTTTGAGATAAGTCCCAGACACTGACGCAAAGGTCTGGGGAATGAGGTCCTCCTTGTTGTTGAAGATAAATCACCATGATTGTAGGATCAAAATTCCTCCTTCTTGTTGGAGATAAGTCCCACAGCATGATGCAAAGGTCTGAGGACTGTGGTCCTCCTTGTTGCTGAGGATAAATCACCATTGTAGGATTGAGTTAATCCTTGTTACTGAGATAAGTCACCACTGTAGAGTTGTCAGACAGAATGAGAACTCCCTTGCCATCTAAATATTCTTGCCCCCAGTGAAAGGCTTTCACAATGGCCATCCTCTCCAGAATTACTGATATGAAGATGCAATTCCTGGGGATAACATTCACTGTTGGTGTCCCAAAATGATGGTAGTGGGCAGGCTCCCCAGCCTTTTGTACTTGCATTGGTACAGACTATAATCTCAAGTGGGTGGACGCGCAGATGCATACCCGCTGTGAGCCAAGTTAGGTTGCTGCCAATTCTGCCGATGGTGCCTCAGTTGGGTGCAGATGTTGAAAGGATGGTCCAGTGGGCCAACATGAGGACTCCATTCGTGCAGAAAAAAAAATAAACAGTAGCAATGCGGTAGAATATGACCTAGGACCATGATGTCTGCTGCCGCGTTGAGCAATCCTGTGCAGATAGAATTCCTCAAAAGCAAGGTGCTACCATGGGTCCTTTCAATGCCCAGTCCTGAGGGAGACAATATATGGTGCCTGTGTACTGAAGTCCATACCTTGGCGAACAAATCATTGAGATGCTACCAGGTCAAGAGTTTTCCTTGCTGATGAGAAGTCCAGACTGGTAACAAGGGTTATCATGACTAGTTAGAGCTAACTCACTAATGTTGCTGCAGGATGTTGTCCTGGTAACTTGATATTGTTGCTATAGAAATGGTTCGGACATGCGCCATTACTCGATTCGTCAGACAAGGGAAGACCCTGGGGCTGATTCTGAATCTCAATTGGGGTGCCCTGAATTGATATATGTAGGCAAATTGCAGAAATGTCCCAAGAGCCTTATGAATAGAGACATGAAGGTATGCGCCATCTAAACCCACAGTGATGGCAAAGTCCCTCCATGGATATCATTCAAAATGCACTGTGGTGTTTCCAGTGGGAACCAAGGGGCATGAATAAATGGACTGAGGGTGCTTAGGCCGATGACCAGATGTTGAGAGTAGTTTCCCGTTGGGACCAAGAAAAGGTGTGAAATGAACAATAGAACCCTCTCGGTGCTATATCCGCATGGTATGCAATTGTTGGAGCTTCGACAGGACAGCTTTCAGAGATTAGTGTCCTATGAGTGGCTGGCTCTTGGGTCCTTTTGTTGATTCCCCATACTATCCCTGTATCAATGCTGTGGTTGCAGAAGGGAGGTAAATGTGTCTCCTTGATGGCTTGTTAGCATACTTCATCCATCAGTACATTAAACATAAGATAGAGGATAAAGGCTGTGCACTTAGCTTGAGACTGACTGCCATCGATGCCCTGAAGTATTCTGAGTGGGAGAAGATAAGCTGTGTTCTGTCTATTGGAAGATAGCCAGAGAGAACAAAAGTCCAGCAATGAAGTCACAGTAACTATATTGCTCACTAACTGCACAGTGTCAACAAAAGCCGGCCGTTCCATACATATGGAGTGTGGCTATGTCATCACCAACGCAGCAAGATCACTGTCAATGATGTGGTTCCAAATGAAAAGCTGGTGGGAGTGCAAATGTTTGAACCGCCAACAAACTGATGATGAAGGCAGGCCAGAAAGTATGTAACTCTTCCAGACCATGAACATAACTAAGTCAGAACCTTCTGTTCATCATATGATCAACAGATGCTGGAGTGCTGGTGCATGTTATTGAAGGAGTCAGAGGAGGAGGAGGAGGACAAAGCTCCAAGAGTGGAAAAATGTCCTCAGTGGAGGTACACAAGGCAGAATCTTCCTGTACCCTCGTGTAGGGTAGAATAGTTGACAGGACTGGTAGAACAAGCAACATCATCTTTGTTGTGTGGAGTGAGGCTATGGTCCCCTGTAATGCGTGAGACTTACCTGGTGAAGAGGGACAAGGTCTGTTGCTCACTAAACTCATAGAATGCCCTGAATCAGAAACTGTGACTTCAAGACAATTGCTTCTCATGGCAAAGTGTAGAGAAATTGTGAAGAGAAATCTGTTGAGGCATGAGGATCTACTCGTGGTATCATGCCAAATGAGTATCACGAGGTGGTATGAGTTAGACTGGTCCCTGCACATGTCTGCAAAAGCCCATAATATTGATGTTTGGCCCTTTGTGATCTCTAGTATAGTATGAGGAGGATATCATTAGGATCATCAGCTGGGATGGGTTATGGTATATTTGATTCATGTAACCTGTCCATATGTCTGCTGAATGAGAGAACTTGGCTGTTTGTTAGCTCTATCCCATTCTGTAGGAGGAATCAAATCGAACCCCGAAAAGGCAAGGTGGGGGAGTTCCAAAAATGACGTGTCCTGTGGTGTTGACTTGGGTGCTGGAGCTTTTTTCTGAGCGTGTCAATGTCTGGCACTTCGTTGCTAAAGGGTAAGTTAAATTATCTCCAATGTTTCCATAAAGATTCACACTGAGGGAAAAAAACCAGCATGCAGACTGGTGACATCTCTGGTCTGAGCTGTATGTTGTGTTTGCGCTTTGCCCATATTTCTAATCTGTAAAACAAAATAGAGCATAATGGATAAAGCTATAGCTCTGCACCTGTCTTAGAACGCAATGTCTGCACAGAGCTAAATCATTAAAAGGGTGACTCAGAAAGGTATAAGTCTAATAAAGCAAGGAAGCATACAGGTAAAATCTAATGACAATATCACATGTTTATAAACCTGTGTGCCTACACATGTGATGTTTGAATACCATGTGCGTGCATAGCTATACCAAATGATCGTTACCTGGAAAAGTGATGGCAGATGATTTCAATTACAATGCTTACCTGTAGGTAAGGTCAAGGACGGCCTGTACAGGTAGAATCATTGAAGCATGGTGTTCCAAGGCTAAAATTACTGCGGTAAATGAACTCACCTTTATATTTAATAAAGAACAGAATTATACATATATAAGAAGTTCTTCACAGCATAAAGACATACACACATGCAAATAATGTAGCCCAAACCTAACTTATGAAGTTGCACAGCTACATGCCTGAGCGACTAAGTGTTCGATAAATATGATGTAAAGTTTATGCATGTAAACATGACTCAAGGGTCACCTATAGAAACATGCAAGAACAGGAGGTGACTGAATAAACCATGTATAAAGCGCTGGCCTGTACTTGTCTGACCAGAACAGAAGAAATACAGAAATGCAACAGAGTGTCTACATTACACCCAAAAAATCTTCACGTAAAAGGGAACTGAGGCATCATTATAGAGACATACACAGCAGGTGCAATAAAATCCATTATGAGGCAATACTTGTAGGGAAAAAGGCCCCAAAACCACCTGTACAAGTAAAAACATTAAAATTGGTGCCCAGACATTACAAAAGCCTTGGACAGAACCTCGCCAATATGTACCCTTTTGTAAAGGAATTACACATATATACAAGTATATGAGCACAAGAGACTTGCATGTATACAACAAATATAGCATGAACTGAGTGTGAAGTCGCTTAGGTTCCACATGCAAGTACCTAAATGTGTGACGACGACAAAGTGAGGCAGAACTTTTTCATGATAGAAAGAGAAAAAGTTGGAAATATAGATGCAGTATACTTTCCTTAGAAGTTAATAACTCCTCCAGCTTTTAGTGGTGTATCTTCCATGTAGCTTCTGGCTTTTGCAAGGTCTCTCATGACAAGAGCGTGCTTCTTCGGACGAGCAGAAGTAATAACTGGGATATTCTTACAGTACACTGTGCCACCAATTCTTATATGTAAGGGGAGATCACTCTGCCCAACCACCAAATAGGTCGGTAGGCAACTTTTAGCTCCCTTTAGCTAAAATTAGTATCTGGGAGGGTTGGATTTCTGAAGTAGTAGTAGTTCTCCTAAGGTATTAATAATTGGGTAATGTATTCAAAGAAGAAAGTGACAAATTTGACAAAATTCAAGAATAATATTTACCACCTGTTTAGAAATAATGGATGGTTCAAATTTAACATAAAAATTTGCCTTAGATTGATAGGAGGTGCCTAGAATGATGATAAGTGAAGCTTAACAACTGGTGGCACTTAGAGAGTTAATGGGCAAGAGTTATTGTCCTCTGTCTATAAAATGTAGACAGAAAAGAAGAATTTGCATCTTTTAGTTGTTGTTGTGGTTGTTATGGGTTTAACACCATTTGTCAGCCCTTGATAGGCTATACAGGGAAACCAGTATATTTGGTGGAGGAAGAACCACCAACCCACTGAAAGCTACTGGCAAGCTTTCTCATGTACCCATGTTTACCAAGCCTGAGATTTGTACCCATACAGACAGAGGTGAGATGTCAGTAACCTGTAATGGCGAGCATCTTAGACCACTCAGTCCCGAGAGGCCCCTTTTCTTTCAGTAAGGCTGGATTCAGGAGTTAGCAGGTTTATATCCCCTAATGTTAATGTGAACAAAGTATGTAGACGAACTGACAGATATTGTCTTCAATGTTTTAGCAAATGAGCTACTACAGCTCTTTGGATGGATGGATAGACAGAAAAAAGATATACTGGTGGACGCTTAGAAAAGAAATACTGGTGGACACTTAGAAAAGAAAACAAACTTCAACCAGACTTAATTTTTGCAGGAAATGAGTTACATATGTCAATAAGAGTACATCTCTCCGCTCTATGATGTAGTAAATGTAGACTTGTTATGCATTTGGTATGTTTACATTTTAAAATGATCACTCATAACTGGGAGACCATATTTTCAAAAATACCTCAGTTGATATTAATTATTAATCTAGTCCTGACTTGGGTCAGTGAAAGCCAGTTGGAGTGATTTCTTTGCTTCAAAACTGGTGCTTGAGCAATGCAAGAATCAGTTTTACATCTCATGAAGATATGATGACCTCAGGATCTCCACAGAATTTCAATGGAAAAATCCATTAATCTGACATCTGGATAGGGTTGTTACTACCTGTGTTTATTAACTATGACTGGCATGATCAGTATGTTAATGAGGTAGAAGCTAACTATGTTACTATTAATAGCACCCAGGTAGATTCCACATACCGGTAGCCACTGTGGTGTATCAGCCACATATACTGGCAGTCTACATATACAATTTGTGTAATGGAATCTGAATATTGGCTAATGGACTGTAATGGCCTAAGGACATTATTTTTTGGGATACATTATACAAGTGGGCAGCTCCAAAATAACCATCACTTTCTTTCTGATGACTGAATAATGCAAACCATGCTAGCAGTAATAGAAAGCATTGATATCTAGTCTTTAAGGAAAATTAAGTAAGCTCAAGACATGCTTGTTGAATAGGCAATTGTTTATTACCAGATGAGCTCTTGTCTCTTCAGATCACATGAAAGCAAATGCTGAAAAACTGGGGCTCGAAATTGGCAGTAGCTGCTAGCCTGAGCTAGGAAATTTCCTGTTGGACTAGTTACTTTCATAATTTCAAAAGTCCAGTGGCTAGAAAAGGTTCATTTATCACCAGTGTTTTGGGGAAGGACAAGTGATGAGTCAGCAGACTAATCACTTTTTCAATCTACCAGTCCTTATCATTACAAAGAGAATAAAATTCTAGGCCTGGAAATACTGGTCTGCATGTTATGGATGCATGCTCTTTAGCTAACCTTCCAATCTGGAACCTTTGATTTGTGCCAACCGCAAGTTTGAGTCCCATTAAGTTAGTAATGACTGCAACAATTAACACTGAATATCAAATACAACAGTGTCTAAATAAGTTAAAAGGCAGTTTGAAGCAACAAATTCCAGCTATTCCAAACCTGAATATAATTGTTTTATAAACTGTAAGGCTAATTAATACTGTATATACTCGCTCATATGATGAGTCCAACTACAAACTGCACAGACCCAGATCTTCTTTCATAGAATGCAACAGCAGATCTGGGTCTGTGCAGTTTGTTAGGAGTAATCAGTAGAACAAACAATACAGACTCTAGTCTGCAGGCGCATTATGCTATGGCAGATCAGGATCTTCACTGTTTGCAGTTTTACTCAACTAATAAGCGAGTACATATAGTACTGAAGGGAAGAAAAATTATTTGAAATCCTTAAACAGGGTCCATGGCATTACCCTGTTATATCCATAATTGCTTTACAATGAAGGGTATTATAATAAAGGAGAGCTGTACCTTTGCTTCATCCACAATGAATACAAACCTTTTCTTCAATGTAGCCTGGCATACTTTCACCACTTTAATGATGTCTTTAATGGACCTTGAGAAGCCATGAATTCTAGCAGCTACCAACAAGGCTGCAAAAAAGCAATATTCACCATATGTATTGCATCCTCATTTATACAAAATCGACAAATTTGCATCTTGGACATTGTGTAGCTTTATAACAATAAGAAAGTTTTCTCACCAAGAACAATATCCTATAACCATGACATCGTGATAGCCAAAGGTGTTATATCTTGCCAAACTTTGTCTTTCTTCTCTGCATTTTAAAGTTAAAATAACCAAACAAATACACAAATTTTGTGCAAAAAATCCCATAAAATTTAAGAAATTATATGTGCGAGCAAGCTCTAAGGGAAGGTAACTTTCATATAGAGTTTTCATCCTTTTTCACATTACCAATTGTGAAAAAAGAATAAGAACAAAGAAACCTTTTATTGTTTTATACAAATCTCCCTCAATAACTTGCACACAATGGGATCCAAAAACATAGATCACACTATAAACAAGGGCACAAGTTACCGAGGGACCTCCAAACAATAAGTGATCCATCCCCGCTGAACACACAGCAAACCAAGGGACGGGATGGGGTGGGGTGGGTAAATGTACTGTTTAATGGCTGGTAACTCGTTTTATAATCATGTTGCGAAGACTTGTCAATAAAGTGCTCTTTCTAATGAAGTTGTTTGTTATTCTGTATAAATTACATTTATTTTCAAGATGCCCAACATCTGAAAAATCATTAACATTATTCCAACCGGTTTCAAACAACATTTATGTTTATGCAAGAACATTTGTCTATTTTGTCATTACTTTTTGTTGTTGTTGATTAATCTGGTTTCCTGCTTCATTAATGGCTAAGAAGATCGAAGCAGGGAATCTCCAACACAAGGACAAGACTAACTATTTATACACCAAGAAACAAGATTCCTTTCTTCAAAAACAAGTGACATTTATTTCACAAAACAATCGTCTATGTCAAAACTAAATTTCTGTATTGGTCAGTTAGTAACATATTGATGCCGTGATTTCATTGCAAATATTAGTGATACTTCTCCTCATCCTTGAGGTTATATCAAAGTGCCAGTTCAGGAATTCTCTGAAACTCACTTCTCCACAATGATCATATCCGAAACAAAGCTTTTTTTGACAAAGTATTCATTCTGCTTGGTGGCCTTGCTATCTTTGACCCCATTTATGAATGAGTAGGTTAATTTAAGGTAGTTTAATTTATATTACGTATACAATAATAGTTATAACTGTGTTTGATTGATCAATTGGAATGAGTTCAACCAATTTACGTCCAGGAATGCCAGATCTACTGCATGTAGGATTTGCATACCTTTTAACTTTTCTTTTTATTCAACCTTAAAATACACAATTAATGTGATAATGCAAAGGAGGCCAGCTTTTAATTCAGTTCAACAATAAAACAAGTACTTCCTTAAGTCAGATATCAAAACACTGTTGGCACTTAATTAAGTTCTCTGCGAAACTCTCGTGGATATAGCTGTTACAGTCAACTGAATACAAGAGGGCATTGCATTTATGATGATTCCACTTAAACCAAACTAAAAGATAGAACTAAAACACAATTTCGCTTGATAGAAAATTATTTAACTGATATTTATTTATTATAGTAATGCCTCCAACAGCCGTAAGTGACATTTTCATTGATCAAAATTTCATTGAATATCTTTATTTATGGTGTACTAAGAAGGTCATTTGGAAAGAACATGTAACAAAATATATGACTTCTTATTAAAAGTTCATAATTTCATAATGTTGATTAAAATTTCCAGGTTCAATCTACCATTTTTGAAGATAAGATGAACGATACATTGATGTTTCATTTACCAGTTTTGACCATGGTTTTCTTCAAGGTCAACAAATAGGGCTAATATTTTTTTGCATTTTCTAGTTTAAAAAATGGGGTCCACGTCTGACCCCACATTATAAGCGGGTTCGTGAGTTATTGGGGAGTGAGTTATCTGGGGAGTGGTGTAGATATGAAAACCTTCATCTGATTACATTCTCTTCAAAGCATTCTTGAATTATGTCTTACTGAAAGCATGGGACTTGCACATAGTAAATGAGTCCCTAGTTTCATTTGTTTTGATAAATTTTATAATACAACAAACAAAAAACCAATATCACTCATTGTTCTGGGGCACAGGAATGACTCTTTCATGAACATCCATGAGACAGGGACATTTATTTTTAATTAGAACAATAAGTATTAAAAGAACAACATCAGAGTAACATATTCTGTTAGAACATTCTCTCATCATAACGGAGGGCTAAACTCCAGAGTATACTACATCATGACTAGATACTTTGCAAAGGTAAAATGAAACATTATTTTCTCCCAAAGGTAAAATGAACATCAGTTTCTCACAAACAATGATAAAATGAACACCAATGTCTAACAATGATAAAATGGCCACTTTCAGCAATTGTAAAATAAACATCATCATCTAATAAATAATGGTAAAATGAACCTCATTTTCTGAGTTTTACAAAAACCAGAAATGGAATATGATCTGCAAATTTATCTTTAACAAGATTCACTTAAATTAGACAAGAAGAGTTCTAGATGGATTTGCAGTCAGATGGATTTTGTTGTTGTTTTGGATTTAACTCTATTTTCAGCACAATGATAGGCCACATACACTGGTGGCCAGTATAGGGGGCACTCAACAGTTATTCTTTTTCTTTAAAACTGTAACCCTATGCAAAATACGAAACTGTAGAGCGCCACCATATCTGGTGGGGGAAGAACCCAGAAAATTCCCTGAAAGAACCACCAACACATTGGGAAGCTAATTGCAAACTTTACCACACACCCATGCTGGTCAAATCTGAGAATCAAATCCAGCAGAGATGAGATGTCAGCGAGTGCCTTAGACCGTTTAGCCACCCAGGGCTACTTAATATCATAAAAGAAAATAGAACTTACAACTTTATTGTTTACAATTTTAATTCCAAAATGAAAAGGGTTCTGCAGAACTTAAATTATTTCTAAACTGCAATTTAATGTCTCCCCCACCCCATTAAGACATTCAAAATCTTCAACATGCAATTTAAATGTTGACACTGCTGCCATATACCAGATTTAAAGTGATACTTATATGCAAGTACAACAACTTCTTTTTATAAAATGCAATAAATCTACACAACATTGACAGAAAATTTGAGAAAGACAGACCTGCTCCGCAAAGCCCACTTGGCCGTCGACCAGTATGCATCCAATCTCTCTTCATCCGCTGCACCAACCTCATGGCTGTCATTGACACTTCATGGGTTTTATCATTGAACTCCAAAACATTTGCAAACCTTGGGATATACAGGCAGGGATCTGGAAAAATCCAAAACATGTAAAGATGAGAGACATTGATGTATACAGCTAAAGTGTCATCCTCAGCAAAAATTTTAACTACAATATTATTAATCATATGATAAGCCCAGGGAAAAGCCTTGAAAACTTTTAAAGGGAGTGGAGGGCAGAGTATTGATAAGCCCAGGGGAAGGCCTTAAAAACTTTTAAAAGTTGGTTGAGGGCAGAGCATTTGATAAGCTCAGAGGAAAGCCTTAAAAACTTCTAAAAGGGGGGTGGACAGCAAAATATCTGATAAGCTCAGCGGAAACCTTAAAAAATGTTTAAAAGGGGGTGGATGGCAGTGTATGTGATTTGCTCAGGGGAAAGCCCTAAAAACTTTTAAAAGAGGGTGGCTGCCAGAGTATTTGGTATGCTTAGGGGAAAGCCTTAAAAACTTTTAAAAGGGGGTGGAGGGCAGAGTATCTGAAAACCAGTATGTAATCAATCATTACATAGTTTGCCAGTATGAAACTTTTAGTAGTCTCCAGCAACCAATGTAAATATCAATTGTTAAGTAGGAAATAAATTGAAACTAATGTGATACTGACAACTAAATTTTGTATCCTTATGTTTATAGGACTTAACATTAAACTGACAGAATATGGCCAGTATTGTACTGCTGTGCTATTAAACCACAAGCATGCCTACATAAATACATACAAACATACAGACAGACACAGACCTACATACATACATACATACATACATACAAACATACAGTGCATCAATGACATAAAACAATAAAAGAGAACATTCTTTTCTATGATATCAAAGCAGAGCACCAGTACTATTCAAATTAGCTATTAAAGCCAGAGATACATTTTTAAAATTAAAATCAGTGTTTTAAAATTTGAATGCTATTATCACTGACCACCTTTAGATGCCAGAAATAACTGGTGAAAGTTATATGCTTTTAGCAACCCTGGAGTGACATCCATTATTACAACCACAGGTTATGTATCTGTAACAACCTAGATTAGCCACTACATATGAGGCCTCACATGAAAAACATAGTCTACTCACCTAATTCCTAACCTCATTCAAAAGTATGATTCACAGTAAACTAGATAAGGGTAGCCAATCCAATATACAATATGCAGCCAGTAAAATGGTATGTTTACCACTGAATAAACATTTATTCCTACTTCGATCTACAATGATCTGAAAGGACATTCTGTGAAGGCTAAGTTATGTATAGCAAGGACAAATCTATGTGGTTATGGGCTAGCACCAATGCTTGTGTTAGTAAAGCAAAAAATGTAGGTCACAGTGACTTTCTTTGCTAGTAATGGTGTAGTACTAACTGTGATACTTCCAATTACCAAGTTTCATGATTCAAACAAGAACAATACCCAATAAATGAAATTTAAATACAAAATTTCAATAAAGTCACTTAAGCATAAAATAGATACCACTGAGTTGTCTTTTCTTTTCCAATAAACTGCATGATTACAGGAATGATAGTATGCATATAGCACACCAAAAATGTATGTGATCATGAGCTAAATGCAATTATGTGATTGTTGCACAAACTGTGCCTGTGAAATGGCCACCAAGTAAGCAAGAGCACCTCAAAGGGACTGACATGTCACTGGCTAAAAAGAATTTCCATGAATTCAAGATAAGACCTTGTCTTCATTTTAACTGCAGAGTGCTGAAAACATCTCCAATATCCTTTGACAATTACAAGATTTTAAAATCTGCTTGCTATGGATGCATGATTGGTGTCATTTTCATTTAAGACAAACCATTATAACAAGACTACTGGTAGAAACCCCATGTTGATATGGCTTTCTGTTTTGAAAAAGTAACAATAACAAGATTTTCAAGGTGGCTACCAGGGTGGCCATATTGGATATTAGATTGGCACCATTTACGTTCAGGACCAACCAGGCATCATACTTTTCCTGGTGAAAGCACAATATGACCAGCCATCTACAAGATGTAGCCATTACAAGATTTTCAAGATGGTCATTGTGATGGCCTTCATGGATGTCAAATCAGTACCATTTTCATTTATGACCAACTAGACATCATTAAGAAATATCTCAGATATCTCAGTGAAAACCCCATGCTGATATGACCATTCTTTCAGGAGTAGTGATAGTAAGATTTTCAAGATGACCACTGTTGCAACCATATTGGTTGTGCAAGTGGCACCCATTTCATTTAGGACCAACCAGACATCATAAGAAGTCTTCTGGTGAAAACACCATGGCAATATTACATTTTATTCAGGAGGAGCAGCATTAACAAGATTTTTAAGATGGCTGCTATGGTGGCCATATTGGATATCTGATTTGCACCATTCTCATTTAATACCAAATAGATATCACAAGAAGGCTTTTATTGAAAACTCCATGTTGACATGATCGTCCATTAAGCTGGAGTAGAGATAATAAGATTATCAAGATGGCCATGGTGGAAGCCATAATGGATAAGTACTATTTTCATGTAGGACCAACTAGATATCATAAAAAGTCTCCTGGTGAAAATCTCATGTTGGTTTGGCTTCCCATTCTGAAAATGTACCAATAACAAGATTCTGAAGATGGCTGCTGTGGTGACCATAATGGATGTCTGAGCAGTTCCATTTTTTTTATGACCAACTAGACCATGGGATAAATGTATGTGTAAACTTTTATGTCAATCCTCCAAGTAGTTTAGGAGTGGCAATCAAGAACTTGTACTTACAGAGGTATGTGTGATGGGCAACAGACCAACCCATAAGCTCTTTTGGTCTATGAATAGCAGAGCTAACTATTATGAATGTATGAATGCACAACATTTAATGGCATGTCAGCACAATCCTGGTTATACAGAGCTAATTGAAAGTTAAATTATAAACATAACAAAGGAAAATTCTGATAAACGTTGGGAAGATAAAGCATTCTAAATAAACGTAGATACGTAATGATTCAAGATAAAAGGCATAGCTTTTAAAAAGGTTGTAAATGTATAAAAGGTTACAAAGTGATAAATTTCAAGAAGAGAAAAATGCCAAATAAAAGTTAATATTTTCTCATACAAGATAAAAGACAGCGATAAAAGACACCAAATGTATGTACAAAGTATTTTCAAAAAGCAAACTGGTTAAGAGAGTTTCATGACAGGACAGTATAACATAGTATGATGTAACCGACATGTCCATGAACTAAATGCAGAATCTTCAAAAGTCAGTAAATTTAAAAATATGAAATGCAGGTCACTGACACAATTATTTATATTGGTGAAGTACTAATTGGAATGTATAGAAGCATCTAGTTTAATGATTCTAGCATGACCTGGTGAATAAAAATAAGTCACCAAATTTAGTGGTGCATGAAATATGGATATAGTGTCAAACGTTTGTGATGAGGGTATAGTACTCATTAAAATACATTCCCTCAAGTTTTATTATTCCAGGTATAACAGCATGTATACAGGGTGCAAAAATTACAACAAAAAACAGAAAAGAGTGAATTCACAGTATGCTTTGGACATGACAGTAGCTGTCATTCGAGCTGACAGAAGTTAGTACTGGAGCTGACAGTAACCGGCATTAGAGCTGACAAGAAATTGTTTTAGAGTTATGCCATCCAAGGTTTTAAATTCAACTTTTATCACATCCTTTACTATAGAGCATTCTTCTTAGATGAAAGTAGAAAAATAAAGCTGTAAAAACCATTTGTTTTAAATGCAGCTTTAATAAAATTCATGCAAATAGAACCTGCACTAAAACTCTATTAAAATCTGTAACTATTTATGGTGACACAAAAATTTCTTTTATATTTGTAGGAAAAAAATAAAAAGTTTCAGGCATTTCTTACCTGTCAAAATAAATGGAATAGTGTCACAAAAGTCTAATTTTATTTTATGGGAGTTGACTATTATTTCCAAAAAGATATTACAGATATAAGTGTTGTATTATGGGGGAGAAAAGACTTGGTTTGGGTGTGATAATTACACTTATGTTGTTATGGGAACCAATTTTACTTATTAAACTGATTAGTTGAAATTAATTTTATGTAACTGAACCTTTTTGTGTAATTTGATTAACTGAACTTTTGAGTGTAATTTGATTTACGCATGTAATTTAATTCATTTTGTAATATTACTGACTAATAAACGTCTGATGTTAAACAAAATTCTATTTCAAAAAAGAATATCTATTTTTTTATTCTTGATATTGTGTAAATAATTTAAATAATAAACTTATTTTGTCCAACCTGTTACAAATTCCTATCAAATCTGAAATAATTTCTTTAAAGTTCCTCCTAGAGTCTACCATTAAAATGAACATGAAACCCAACTTCACTAAAATGTTTCCAAGTACTACATGTAAACACTCATAATACAATATAAAAACGTAACCCTGCATTTTCTCATTGTAATTTGTGATAATCTGAAAATCTCTAATAAAAGTAAAGTATCAATTAAAGGTTCTGTGTAACAAATGCAAAATTTTTGCAACATGCATTTCAGATTAACATAACGACTGAAAATCATAATGTGTACTTTATATTTGTACATGAAATATGCAAAGTAATTTGCTGGAATCAATGAATTTACTTTAAGTACAAAATTTGATGCAAATCTTAGTAAAAATGAAGACAGAGTATAATTTTTGTCAGTAAGAGATCAAATTAAAAAATATAAACAAAAATGAAATTTCATTAACATTTTCTTTTTAAAATTCTCATTGAAATACAAATTCCTCTCACACGAGTTCAGTCATACGCATACCATACAAGATAAAAAAAACACTACAGCGTCCTTTTAATCGATATATCTTAGTTACCTCCCTTGCCGAATTGACTTCTGGGATTGTAAACAGGAAAACAAAAATGTCTGAAAGAAAGTGATCGAAAAATGTATCGCTTCACATTGTACAATTAACAACTACTGAAGGTGGCTGCATGAAAAAGTGAACTTTTTGTGAGTTTCCTATGAATCAACCCCGTAGAGAATATATTTTGTCTTTCGCACGCCGACCCCAAGTCCATCAAATGATTTCCTTCGTTTGCGAGATCATAGATTCTCAATACCGCTCAACCACAGGAGTCTGCAGTTTTATCAATAAAGCACGACGAAATTTCTGACAACATGAAATCACCTTAACGGTATTATAAATTAACACAAGGAATGCAAGCGTGACCACAACCCTCCGCTCGATTCGACTTTTCTCACGCGTCTTTTATCGCTTCAGAATCGCAAGAAGACTGAAAAACTACACATATCCATTCAAAAAACAGTAACGTACCAACGCATCACTCTCGGACGACCATCGCATGAATCCAATCCGGCGAATTAACCTTTATTTTCACCATTACGGTCACAAACCCTGTCAAACAGAACTCATTACAGGAAGTAGCCCATTTTTACCACGGGCTAAATAACGTCATGAAACTAATTTTACAAGATAAAATGTTTAACTTGTTTTCTATTTCAAATTGTGTCATTTAATAATTTTTGTATCAATTTCCAGAACAGAAATATGTAGTTAAAGTTCGGATAGTACAAATAACGGTTGATGACGTCATCACATTTCAACTGTTAAAGCCTAGACGGATGCTGGACCCGGAAGATTGAAAAATGTGATAGACTTTCTAGAGGTTGCCACTTGGTAAGATCATCTGTTGTACTGAGTTTTTTTCATAACAGAAAATGATAGTGCAGAAGAAAATATTATACTTGTATGAGAGATGTACTATTTATTATGATGATGATGAAGATAATGATAGAGAGAGAGAGAGCGAGAGAGAAAAATGAACAATAGGAAAGGAGAAAAGCTGTTGCTTTATTCCACTGATTAACCATTGATGATGATGATGATGATGATGTGTGTGTGTGTGTGTGTGTGTGTGTGAGAGAGAGAGAGAATAGTTGTGACGTAGAAAATCAATACGTAATACGATACGTTACAATTAATGATGATGCGAGAGAGAACAAAATGATTCTTGTATGGTTTACCGATGATGATGATGATGAGAGAGAGAGAGACAGACAGACAGACAGATGAGGCAGGTAACACAAAATACGAAAACTATCAGGATTAATGTGTATACAATGTGAGGACAGTCTGAACGCTATCAGCAACTGTATGTATGCATTCATGTATGCGCAGAGTGACGGCATTTTTTTTACAACTTTTGGAAATAGTAGTAATATAATACTGTAAATAACGTTTTCATTATGCACTCATTATTCTGAGCAAATTCAACTAATTGACAGAGTCCACAGTATTAAATTTCCCTAGTATTAAAAGAGAACAGATTCTGCACCATATTCGGAATGATTATTAGACCCTAACGCATATTTACTGCAGGGTAGAAACTAGTAGAAATGGGCTACTTCCTGTAATGAGTTCTGTTTGACAGGGTTTATGACCGTAATGGTGAAAATAAAGGTTAATTCGCCGGATTGGATTCATGCGATGGTCGTCCGAGAGTGATGCATTGGTACGTTAATGTTTTTTGAATGGATATGTGTAGTTTTTCAGTCTTCTTGCGATTCTGAAGCGATAAAAGACGCGTGAGAAAAGTCGAATCGAGCGGAGGGTTGTGGTCACGCTTGCATTCCTTGTGTTAATTTATAATACCGTTAAGGTGATTTCATGTTGTCAAAAATTTCATCGTGCTTTATTTATAAAACTGCAGACTCCTGTGGCTCAACTGATTTCCTCGAACTTTCACACTAAGGTTTAGTAACAGAAAATGAATATAATTGTTAGGTCGTTATCAAACTACCAGTCACACGAGTGTAAATATGAGGCGCGAATAAACAGCAGACGTTGCACCTTTAGGTTTATGTGTTCTTTTTGGTCATTACGACCTTTTCCATCCCATTATATATATTTTGACATTTATGCAAGAATATACTGGCGTCGGACCAGTGACGGCCAATTTTTAATATGTTTTTGATCCGTTCAGTCTTCAAAATATTGATATGAAATCTATTTCTTACGACAACAAACCTGACCATATTACGAACCTAAACGTAGTGAAAATTTGAAACACACTATAATATTAACTTAGTAACAGGGGTAATATATTGCTATCGAATTCAGCCTACGGCATCAGACTCAGGACCAGTAACAGCCAACGCTATTTCTATTGAATATATTCAGACATATCATAAACTTCTAGCAAATTTGGGTAAATATAAGTGTTACCTACTTTCTCACTTGATGATTTAACAAATTATATTTTAAAATTGCACATAAATGTGTTATCTCTGCAGCATTTACAATTCTCTTTCAAAATAGCGCAATACGGTCATTGCGCATGCGTTTTTGACCATGACACAGTTTGGTACAGAGGGTATACAGGGAGTATTTAAGTTTTTGCACACGAAATGAGACGTTCCATGAAAAATAAATACCTAGATCTTTGATCACCATTGTCTATTCAAGCATTGATAACAAAATCCAGTAGGTGATCCTTCCCATCCTTCGGTAACACTAAATTTTTAAACAAGAAGATATTATTATCATTTCACATTTAAGTTATATAATCTCTTATAGGACCTTTTAGGAGTCTTTTGAGATATGGTTCTAAATTTGCATTTACACAATAATAATAAACATTTCCAGTTAAAGAATAAAATAATATTATGCATTGCTAACATTGATTATGTTTGATTTTGCATATATTTATATCTGATCCTTTATATTTGGAAATGTCCCATTGTAATTATTTTATTTTTGAGGCTAGACCCCCACATACTATTATTATTATTATTATTATTGTCTTTTGATTTATTACATACTATTCCATGCTTCAATATTTAATTCATTATGAAACTGCTCCTTTCTTTCCCCAATTGCTAACAAGTAATAACAAAAATAACAAGTCAAATTATAACTTGGATAAGCAACATTTTTCAAAGAAAGAGACACTGAAAAACTAGCAACAAAATCAACAAGTCCAAATATTGTTAAGCAAACATTAACAAAATTTAATTAGTGACGTTTGCTTCTGAAACGTGAAACATTACGTGGAGATTTACAATAGCATTTGACAATTATTTGTTATATGATAAAAATGAATTCAGCATGAGGCTCTACTTGCTTTTAGAATGCAAATTTACTAACCTGCAGTCATGTTTCCATTCATCTTTATTAAATGTCCCATTATTTCAGAAGAAATATATTTTATTCACAATACCAAATTAAATTAATATTAATAATTAATATATATTTATCACTTCACATTTTTGCACAGCACAGTTTTCACAGATGAAGTAGGATTCAGCAGCATCATCAGCACCTTCAATGCCCACACATACCTGATGGTACCACATGCTAAAATTCTCACATTGTATTCAAAGATTACCTTCATCATTTATGTCTGATAGTATTGGCTCCTCTTGATTACAGCTTCTGCAAACATTGCTATTTTTCATGTTGTTCCTGAACTCCTGTGCCTTTCTCTTTGTTTCTTCTAATTTTGATTTCTTTGCCTTTTCTGTTTCTTTTTCCTTCTTCCTTTTCTCTCTTTTCTCTTGTCATATCTCAAATTCCAACTGTGTCCTTTTCTCCTCTTCATCCTTCTCTTCTAACTTCTTACAAAAATCATCTGTTGGTATGACCCTGGCTTCTGTAACAAGCTTCCTTTTGGCTGCCTGGGGTTTGGCTGGTACTGGAGGAATTATGTCAGAGAGTGATTGTGGAATCAGGCTTTCCTTCAGTAGAGCGTTACCACCAAGAAAAGAACCACATGTAGCACATGTGGTTATTGTATCCACAATTTTAGGCCGAGTTACTTTTGTGGCTGAAGTGCATGGTACATTTTCAGATGTTGACTTGGGAAAATGTGACTTTATCAGCTGTGGTTTGTCAATAGAATCTGGATTGACTGGGTACATTCTTGTTTTTTCTGAATGCTTCCTTAATTCTTGCTGGTGATCACAACTGATCAATTGCTTGACTTAAAACGGCAGGAAATTTGGCCTTATTCAAGACTTGATTTTTGTGAATAAAGCCAATGTTAGTTGCCAATGTGCTAAATTTATGTTTCAGTGGACCATTAATGCCAACATCAAGGGGCTGTAGGATGTTTGTTGTATGTGGAGGTAGACCAATCAGTTCAACGTTGTTATCACGTGTAACCTTTACCAATTGTAAGTTGATGTGACTGTCGTGATTATCATAGACAAGTAGAACTGGCCTTTCTTTACCACAGTTTGGAAGAAACAGATCCTTGAACCAGGCCAGAAACAGTTCCAAATTCATGTATGCAGACCCACTATAAGCAAGGTGTCATTTGTTGGGTACAGCATCCCTGTAGGTGGTGTGAGGAAATGATTTTTCAAAAATCAGAAAGGTTGGCAGAATCCTACCATCAGCACAAATACATAAATGGGCTGTTATATGACCAGTTGATGACACAACTTGTTGGTAGACGTGTTGGCCTCTTATGCCTATAACTCTCTGATGTGCCTTTTCCTTACCACTCCAGCCTGTTTCATCTGCATTGAATATGCAATGTGGTTTATCTTTCAAACCCAGTTCACTTCATTTCAAATCTTAAAATATAGGTGTGTCTGATTTTATTTATTGGTGTATGATGTTGAATATTAATAGTTAATTGCTTATAATGGCTCCAAAGAAGAAAAACACTGGCATTCTTGGATTGACTATTCCAATTTGTTTGTACCATACATAACTGTTAGACATTTGTGTATATACTGCTACATTTTAAACTGCATACATACAGGAAAATAACTTTATTCTGTGTAAGTGTATCCACAGTGTTACTTGGATATAAATTGTTTGGCTTTGAATATATGTCTGCGAGTTTGCAAAGAAGTATTTCAGTAAAAGTTGCTGAAGTTACTGATTGATTACCATGGTCATTTGGGCATAGTATGTGCAAGGGGAAAAAACTCAAACAGGTATAAGTTAAGTTTTGAAATGGGACAATACTCAGTATCAAATAATGAAAAAGACTATAGCACAGGAAACGATGCATTTAATACATGTGGATATCGTGTTACAGAAGCGGACAACGCGACTACGTGATATTGGAATTTATAAGATACAAAAGAAACAAGTGTCATTATTTATTTCAGGATATGGCATGACTGAAGGCAAGATATTTATTTATTCTGTTTGTGCAGGTGGACAAATGATATATCTTTCGATGTGACAACTGCAAAACATAGATAGATGAGCCGTGTCAAAGGTCATGACCCCCCCCCCATGACAGGAAATATACACAGGGAATAGGGTTCAATTTTTTTCTTCTTCTTTTAAGCTTACCTGTTGAATTTGGAGGATGTATTTATTTTTGAGCATCATTTCTTTTCTTCTTCTAAAAATTACTGATCGGAAGTAACGTAACGTGCGCGTTCACGTAAAAAATGAGATTGGCCATCACTGGTCCGACGCCAGTATAACATGGGGTTGGGAAAGTAGGAGTGAACTTGGACTAGGTCATTGCCCCATTAATTCTGACCATATGACTTTACCGGAGTACAGCAAAAACTATATTGTAATTCTAACAATACTGACTAAATTAATACACTGCTGTCGGGCATTTCTGTGCACTTAAGGTTTCAGTCTCCAATACTGAAGCTAAACGCGTACCGAATTCAACCGACTGACGAAAATAATATACTGCAATGCTTACGATTTGGAAAGAGGCAATTGTCACCAAAATATTCTGTTCAAAATAATATTAATTTTGGACACACAGGATACCACCCCCGTGTTTTCATGACTCGCGATATGTTGGCCTATTCTGCTCACAGCTTTGAAAAGATCCAATGTTTATCCATTGGGCAATGGAAATGAAATACATTACTTTGGACTGTTTCTGTCAGCATTTCAGTCGAGTAATTAGGTCAGGTTTATAGCTAGTTTTACAAAATTCAACGTAACAATGCCAACAAATGGCAAGAGATACTAAGCAAACTAAACCGATCTTGTAAAAACAATTAGTAAAGTTCAACATTTTATAAAAAAAATAAGCTAGAGAAACAATAATGAATAGGATGTAATGTGTTTACAACGTCTTGTTTATGGAGGAAAAAGTACGAATTTAGAAACAGACTATACACCGAGGAATTTCTTGAGAATCCCGTTCTAGCAGCAAGTTGACATGTTGGGTAGCAGACGATTTTGTACATGTGGGAACAACTTGCAAAATTGGAAACTTGGATTAAGATGCAGAACATTTTATAAATTATATATTTCCATCTTTTATATAATGTATTTATATGTATGATTCTAAAAGATACATAGTAAATAGGATTTTCAGGGTTACAGGTTCAAGAAGGTCATGGAGTGGGTCTTCATGTTGACATTTAGAAATCAAATTTTCATACGCATTTCAAGTCAAAATGTGGGATATTTTTGTACACTTTATGATTATCACTTTCCTTAATTAAAATACGATTGTTTTTTCTTGATACAAAATGGATTTTTGACCAAAAATAATGTGATCCAATGTTTACATGAATGACGTATTGCTGAGCAGAATTACCCGACACACAGAATTGGCTGACGTGGGGGTATATATTGTAATTATATTTTGTAATGATAAAGTCAACAGGATTGCTACTGAATATTACCCTAACATGAAGTTGTAATGTTAAGGTTACTCATCCATAAAATCAGTGTTCAAAAGGGTATATGCTCACATATACATTACTAGGGGTTGTTTCAAAATAATCCTAATTTCTCTTTGACATTTTATTTTCCAGTTAAGTTTTACAAACTAACAAATATTGCTTTTTTATGTGCCATTTGATTAAATATTAAATACTTGTACCTATTCGCAATTACAATACTGTATTGAGGTACTCTGTCAAATAAAATTAATTACAGTATATAGTTTCTGCTGTGCTCATTTCAAGTTGTATAGACAAAATAAGAAGGGCAAATAAAACTTACGAACTGGAGTGCATCCAGCTCAATATTCATTTATTTAATCATTCATTCTTCAAATAATCCAGCCACCTACTCATTCACTCATCATTCTTTTTGGATACAGCTTTAACTTTGCTTATCTCAATTTAGCTATGTTATTTCTGTATCTGTAACTGCAGTTCAAATTCCAGTCACTGCAGATTTTACCCTTTTCCCTAACAGTTACTTTCTAATTATAATATGTTTATTCCCAATGCTTTTGAATGAACACTATTACAGTCAGTTTTTATTATTTTTATCATAGTATTTCTTGTTATTTTCTGGATAATGTGAATGAAAATTGCATATTACCCAGGAGTTGCACTTATATTTACATAGTATACTCTCCGCAGGAAAAGAAACCTTATATGGATGCTTCCCTATGAATTTCACTTTCCTGCCTATCCAGGCATGAAAAGAGCAAGATTTATCTTCCAATTTTTACATGTTTTGAAAACACAGAAATAAAGTGTTGGATTATATCTTCATTCATATCTTAAATACATTTCCACCAATAAACAGCTAGTCTGCAATTGGAATGTATTACATTATAAATTAAGTGGTAATATTTTTTCATCTTGATATTGTTGGAATAATGTGCATCTTATCTGTCAGAATCACATATTGAAGCATACAAACCTCAATCAATAAGCTATTTGTAATATCCTTAAAAACTGTCATAAATTAACTTAAAACCACTTTACGTCTCTGACATTTGGAATATATATAACTGATAGTTTCATGGTTTGTTTAAATTCAAAGACCAATGTCTTTGGAATTAAATCATGTTACAACTTTGGGAAGTAATGAATACCATATAAATATATTTTCATTTCCTGTGTTAATACAGGATATATTTCATTGCATGCTACCAAAAATGTGATACTTTAACAAGTGGGAAAGCCAAAAGTTAGAATATATTGTTTCTGGTACCACAAGATGAAACATATCCAGTATTAAAATTTTCTCTTTATTTTATACCAAACTTGCTCCAGAATCCAAGTTTAAAAGATTAAACTAGCTCATATTTGGCAAAACACACTCACCCCCACCAGGTTTTCATAAATTTACCACCATTTCATAGAGTGATCATAAAAATATTCTTAAGGAAGTGGTATAATTGGGTTGACCTAATATGTCACAATAAATTACATTTTGTCATTTTGCGAACTATTTGACCCTGTTTGAAAACAATGCTGATTCAGCAATGCATCGCAGCAGGCTTGCCATTGTCAAGAAAGTAAGGGGAAATAACTTGATAGACATGAACAGCATCTGATCAAATTTTTTTTTATCAAAGATTAATTTCTGTTTGAAATGTAAGGTAGTCGTATTTATTTGTTACATCTTACAAATTACTCATTTTTCTTGCTGCAGGTACAACCTTTGTAGGCACACACAATTAAATGTCGCATGGCATGATGGGAAATCTTATATTTTCACATGTGATAATATAAAGATATATTTTTCACATGTGAGAATACAAGAATGAAAAAATATGAAAAATATTTTGCTTAAGTATATAACAAATGTATTTATTTTATATTTCACTGATATAAATTTCTTCACCCATGATAATGCATGTTTGTAAACTAAATGACGCTATCATGCATTTACCTCACTGCTTCAAGAAATTTCTGATATCACTGCATTGACAGCACAGTACTTTTTGCAGCAAGCAGAACTATGAAGGGCAGTGATAAATTGAGCACAAAAACCTGAGCAATTTTCACACCTTTTCTCAAATTGTCAAATAATAATGATTAGATTATTTCAATCTGTTAGAGAATCAGAAAATTTTATTGGTTTTCATAAATGTTAAGTAATAACCAGTCTTGTCCAAAAGGAATCTGTGCAATTCTGTCACCCAACGTCATGTGACCATATTACACTGCATGGTAGAGGACTTGTATAAAGCTGAAGTTGAATTATTTTCACATGTCCTAATTAATAAAATACAGATTGGAACTGAATATAATGCCTACACAAATCTCTACCACTGGCATTTTGTTTTTCAAATGCTATATAGTTGTTACTAGGTAATGTGTGTCTGTACGAGTATTCTAATACAAGAACACTTTTCATCTTTCTAGATACCCAAATGGCATCAAAATTTTGTGCATCTCCAAAGTATAGAGAAAACTCGGATGAGGAGGTAAACCAGGAAGTTCCACCAAATTATGTGCCAAAGTCTCCAATTCAGCGTCCACCACGCCCCCTGGAACAGAGCTGGAAATTACGACCAAGCCCCCCACCAGCCCTGCCAACAGCTAAAGCCAGTCGTGAGCACAACTGGCAGGCCAATCAAGCCACAGTTAGAGAGAGAAATGCAGTAATGTTCAACAACCCATTGATGGCTGATGTTTACTTTTGTGTAGGAACACCACCAAATGTTCAAAGAATTCCTGCACATAAATATATTTTGGCCACAGGAAGCTCAGTGTTTTATGCTATGTTCTATGGTGGCCTGGCTGATAACAAGCAGGAAGATATTGAGTTACCTGACATTGAACCAACAGCTTTTCTCAATCTGTTGAAGTAAGATTTTTTTTACTAGTAAATCTGACAATATTCTTACTAAACCATCATAGAAGAATATTTAACTGAAGACTGAAGTCTGTCACTGAGCATTGCTTTATAATGATATTGAATAAATTAAAAAAACTTTACAGACAAAACTTTCTACTACACAAATCATATATCACTGCTCTTAACGTTTCTCTTAAATTTTTTAAGCGAATTTTGAAAATTAAAAATTTATGAAAACAAGCTCCAAAGTGATCCATACTTTGAAACAGTTGGGCATAATTACAGAAGAGCCAATTCCCTCCCCCCCCCCATTCTGAATTAAAAGTTCCAATACAGTTCATTCATCAGAATGTTGTTAAAAGTTATAATTTTTAGTCTGTTTCATTTTATTTTATTTGCAGGTATCTATACTGTGATGAACTGGATGTACCTCTTGCAGCTGATAATGTTTTAACCACACTTTATGCTGCCAAAAAGTACATAGTTCCATCACTTGCTCGAATCTGTGTGCAATATCTGGAAACCAGCTTAAGTGCACAAAATGCATGCATTCTTTTGAGTCAGGGTCGGCTTTTTGAGGAGCAAGAACTGATGTCACGGTGTTGGCAGGTCCTTGATGCCCAAGCTGAGGAGGCACTGACTTCTGATGGGTTTACAGAAATAGACTACAGTACACTTGAGACAGTTCTAAACAGAGAGACATTAAATGTCCGAGAAGTAACTGTATTCAAAGCTATGTGTAGGTGGGCAGAGGCAGAATGTCTTCGAAAAGATTTGAAACCTACCCCACAAAATAAGCGACTGGTGCTTGGCAAACTCTTCTATAAAATAAGAGTTCCTGCAATGACATTAGAAGAGTTTGCCAATGGACCAGCTCAGTCAGGAATTTTAAGCCAAGAGGAGACGGTGGATATTTTCTTACACTACACTGCCAGGCATAAGCCAATGCTTCAGTTCATAAAAAAGTCTCGCACTGGACTAAAGCCCTTGAAGTGTCACAGATTTCAATCCTCTGCTTATCGAAGCAATCAGTGGCGTTATCGTGGACGATGTGACAGTATTCAGTTTGCTGTAGATCGCAGAATATTTGTGGCAGGGTTTGGTTTATATGGTTCAAGCAATGGTGCTTCAGAATACCAAGTAAGAATTGAACTGAAAAAGAATGGGATTATTCTTGGGCATACTTTCAGTCGCTTTTTCTCGGATGGGTCAAGTAATACATTTCCTGTTATGTTCCAAAATCCAATTCAAGTTGACCCTGACATGTATTATACGGCCAGTGTAGTGCTTGATGGACCTGAACTTAGTTACTTTGGTCAGGAGGGCATGGCAGAAATTCAGACTGGACTGGTTACATTCCAATTTCAGTGTTCCTCAGACAGTACAAATGGCACAGGTGTTCAGGGAGGACAAATTCCGGAGATTATTTTCTACTGCTAGACTGCTTTATAATATAATTATTGACAGTTTGGGTGTGATAGCTTTTGAAGAGCATTTTGTAACACATTAACTTCATACAAAGGAGTGTTTTATATGGATTAAGCATTTTTCAGTTTGCAGTGTATGTAAAAATGCTGTTATGTAGTGAGATCTTCTCTGTAAAATAAAAGATTGAGTTTGAGCATGATCTTACAGTGATGATTATGAATAATAGTTACTTTCATTCTCTGAAAACTGGCCATTAAAAATAGCAAATTAGGAACAATTAACTACAATCATGCGAAAGTCAAAGATCCAGAAATGAAGTATTACCCTTCTAATACCATTAGTGTCTGCATTTGAATGAACTACTATTGTATTGATAATATTATTCTGTTTTGAACTTCCTTTCCTTCCCTATTTGAAAGAATAAAAATTATGCCAAAAAAAATGTACTTTTTGTCTTCTTCCTACCGGACTACATATTGACACCAGGCAAGGGGTTACAGATGAGTATACTCCACTTGTTGCCTTTACTGGCCAACAAAATTAATTTTTTTGCGAAATTTTTAATGTCCAAACATCTGTGAGCTGACTTTGTGCTTGCTATATTCTTAGCATTATGTTAACAACGGTGGATCTTGGGGTAACTGCATAAGTGTTCTTTATTCAAACAGTCAAGCCAAAAACAGGAGATTGTTATAATGTTATGATTATAAAGAGAAATGGGTTAGCAGTCATAAGTGCTAGAAAAAAAAACTTCATCCAGAGCTGTCCACACACAATCCAAATGTCCAATGCCATAAAGAAGAAAAAATAAAGAGCCTTCTGACCCCAACATTACACAGTTTTTTCCCTGGAACTGGCATGGGGTCATTTACAGATGCTTGATTATGATAACACTTTATTTGGAAACCATGATTACGATTACAGGGGGATGATTACGACTGATTTGTATTTGCTTGTTCTCTTGTTTGTTTTGAGCAGATGTCATATATTGTATAAACTGAAACAAACAAAAAAAATGGCTTGTATTGGCCACCTAAAATTACACATTCCTGATTGTAATATTCCTGGTCTTTTGTTTATGGAAACTTTTATTATTCTTTTTAATACACATTTAATTAGTGATATTTTTGGTTGTAATCATGATTACACTATGTGATTACACTGTCAGTTAATGACAATTATGATCACGATTATAGAGCTTCTGAAATCAATGATTACAATTACAGCTCCTATCATAATTGATTGTAATCAATTACGATTACAATCATATTCGGCCCCATGCCTGTCCAGGACCATCCCTCATTAATCTTGTGTAGTGTCACATATGGAAGTGGACATAATTCACAATCTGCTTCAAAGAAGAAAATCATCCTGTCACAATTAACACTCGCGTTCATATTGTCTGCACTCACTAAACATGGAGCTGAATCCACAATATTTAAAAAAAACAGCATGTCTGGTTAGCTTTATTTTGTGAATGGAGGCACTATATATATTTAAACAAAGAACCACCTTTCAGTGATTATACTAAACTGAGAGACAGTCTGTCACCAAACTAGATGCTAAATGTTACACCACTAGTCTGAATATATACATTTCTCCCTTCGATACCACTGAAAGCACTGAACTGATATAACGAGTAAAGTTTTCATGTATGCCCCCGCCAAATGATGAGGAGGCCAATATTGAATTACACTCATCTATCCTTCTATGGCATCTCAGGTGCCCTTTCTTGTTTACTTAATTTCTGCAGAAGTTTCCAGGGCATTGCATTTAAACTTTTTTGAATAGTTAGAAATGTTTAATTTTAACTTGTACATTTTTAAAAAAACAAAATCGTATTCTGAAAATTTTTTAAAGTACTTTTCTGCTGTATGGTCCCTAATTTGTGTAATTAACACGGACAGATTTCAATGCACTGCCTTGAAACTTTGTTCATTTGTTACAAACATGAGAAGGACAAGGCCTGCATGTTGAACCCAATGCTCAAAGCATTGCTGCAAACATGGGACCTTGATCCCCATGTCAAGACTGAGTGAGTGTTTCACAGCATGAATTGCCTTTGCTTTATAGTGACATCCCATATATTAATAGAATCCATGAGTGTCAAGGGAATAAATGTTATTAAATTTTAACCTAAACCATCACATAATCTTGTATGAATCTGACCCTGACCTCAAGGTCACAGGGACAAAAGAATGTGTCACAATGAACTGACTTTGTTTCATAATGAAGAGAATCTTTCAAAATGGCTTAGGAAATATAAGCAAATGTGAAACTTCAACCAAAACCCTAATGCAACTTTCTATGACGGTCACCTTGACCCTAAGGTCAAAGGCATGAGCCTGTATTTTGCAAAATGAATAGTCTTTTCTTCATAATGATTCATCCAAAGAATGAGTTTAATCTTTCAAAGGGTTTATGAAATATAAGCAAAATTATTAACTTAACCAAAACCTCGACATAAATTTTCTCTGAATATAACCATAACCTGTAGACCAATGGGGTAAGCAAGAGTGTCACAGGAAAAATGGTCATCATTTCTTAATCATTCATCCCAATTATGAAGAGAATTCATAAAGGCTTTCAGAAATTGTATGTAAAGAAAGACTTCAACCAAAACTTTTGATGATGATGATGCTATCACTACCGAAAAAGTGATTGCTTTATCTCTCTTTCCCACAAATAGGAAAAGTGACTGCTTTCTGCCTCACTTCCCCCAAATGAGAAATGTGACTACTTGTTCTCACTTTCCTACAACTTGGAAAAGTGTTTGTTTTGTCTTACCTCTCCAATAATAATGTGTATGTTGCATTATGCATGTGCTATATTTATTGTCTTTAAAAGTACTATGTGTTGACTGTTGTTATTATTTTTTTCCATGTGATCATTCCTTAGTAAGGCCCTAGTTTCTGTTACTAACCAGTTTTCAACACTTTGCAATTCTGTACAGTTGCTGTAGTCTAAATGGATATGCATAATATTTGGTCAATTAATTTTCATGTTGGCCAGGGCCTCAATATCAAGTCCACAATCAAAGCACTGTGGAAAATCTTTCACCAAAACTTCAAACTCTTTATGCTGCTACCACCAAAAGAAAGGTAACTGCTAGTTTTTGCTTCCCCCTAGGGTGGGCTTGACAAAAAGTAGCAGGTTACTTTCACATTATTGCATACCTGCCATAAAACACTGTCATGTGAAAAACAAAATATTTTACTCCTAACTCCCAGACATGGTCGTGTTTAGAAAAACACGATTTTCATTCATCTTAGGTACAAGAAAGACACTTTTTAACATTCATAGTGGTGTAGAGTACATGTCCCAAGCATATAACCTGTTTAAATAGCAAATGGTCCTACAAAGAGCACCTGTAAAACATCCTTGGGGCAATTTACACAGCTTATTATCATAAGACAGGCAGAGATAAGCAACCACCATTTCACAGATTATTTATTTAGCTGATAACAGCTAGAATGATGAAGTCTCAAATCCTTTAAACACTGTTGTTGGAGAGTACATTAAGCTAATTTGTGTAGGCACACCACACTACATGTGACAGAACTATTCATTTGAATCGGGTACAATCACAGAGATGCATGTTGAAAGACGAACATTTATACATCACTGCCTTGAATTAGAACGTTTAAGCGAACATTATCAAAGATTATTAACAAGTCTGTGATCAGCAGCAATGTTTCTTTGAATTCAGATTTTACACTATATATTAAATGCAAAACACGATTATTTCCATAGTCATGATAGTGTACAAGTGTTGTTTATTTTTAAGCCTTATGCAAAAAGAGCAAAACTAAATTTGAACTCCTGAACGGAGTTTTACCTTGTGAAGTGCAGCAGCAAGATAGACCAACAAGTTGTTCCATGCCACACAAAAAAAGTGGAGAAAAACTTGTTGGTCTAAGCAGCAAGACGGACCATCTTATTTTTTCACATGTAAATGCTATATCAACATTAATCATGTACAACATCCATTGACCTAGCAACAGCACCTAGCATGTTTGCCACTCCCTCACAGCAGTGCAGAAAATCATTTTCTATGCTGAGAAAAATTCAACAAGATCTTCAAAGAAATCTGAACAACAGTATCATCTAGTCACAGACAGGTGCCAAGAGGAACACAAATGGCATCTGTATCACCTTCAACCCCACCCAAATACACAGAACACAGAATGCATCTTAAGAAAATATTCCACTGTCCAGTGGATCTTAAAGAAAAATATCAATTTGATGCAGACATATGTAAACGGGTAACTTATTCTCAGTTGGACATCACTGTTTTAGGTCATGCACTGTCTGTGCCCCCCCCCCCCTTTGGGACCTCAAAACATTTTTAGAGTCTCCGATACCTTCTTAAACTGTCTGGAAATATGGCAGGTATGCTAATGTGCCTAATGGTTTCACATTCCATGGCAAAACCCAAACTGAACATGCATAATAGTTACAATGATTTGAATGGTGTTGAATTATCATCTAATCTATAATTCATTAAATTTGCATGTACAGCCCATTGTAAGGATAGCATTGTTTTGTCTCTTTAAAAAGCAAATTTCACGATGAGTGATAGCCTGGAGTTTATCATCAACTGTTGCCACATTTGTATTGCAATGAAAAGTTTAAATATGAGATCACAAGTAAAACATCAAGTTTGTTACAGTCATCAGTACAAGATAATCTGCCTTAGGGCTGTTCCAGTAAAACATATACCCCCCGGAGGGGAAGGCACTTCAAATTCAACCAACCCACAACAGAAGCAATTTTAAAAAATTAAAATCCACCGTCAGATATGTTTTAATCGAAAAACTCTGGCCCCTACAGAAGCATATTTTTTTAACATAATTTCTGGCTGTGGGTTAGTGGGTGGAAGAAGCGATTTTAATATTGGGTTGGGGACAGAAGCGATTTAAATGACAGCTGGCTGGAGGTAATCTACTGAATTCTTATAGATCATATAATCTACTGCATATTTTTATTTGTATTCATTCATTATAATCAGTCTTTTGTCCTTTTGTTTGTTTGTCTGTCAGCCATGTATGTCTCTGATACTGTGAAATCACAAATTTTCTTGGTGGCTTATTATTTGTAGATGTCATTGATCAGTCCCTTAATACCTACTAATTTAATGTCCATGAATACAGATTTTATATGAGGGATTTCTATTCTAATACAGAAATCATGAATTTGTATCCTTACTAAACTCTGTGTTTACTAAAGTGATCATAATGTTTTGCAATTTTTCTTTGTTCTCAGGCATGCTGCTTTTGATTAAAATAATAGTTAAATCTTGTATTGCTTTAAATGTGTGGTCAGATGCTCTGATTCCCTTGTCATTATTTTTTTCAATAAATGTTTGGTAAACTTATAATACATGATTTGTCAGAAAAAATCATTAATGCCTCTGAAAGCAATGTCCTCTATTTCTGCCAACTTCTACACTATATCATTTCTTGTAAGAACACATATTTCAGTTACCGACGTCCTATTTTTATGCCTTGTTGCAAGACTAATATAAGTTTTAAAAAAATGAAATATAGCAAGTCAAACATTTTTATATCATAAATTAGATTTTAAAAAAGGGATGAAAGTCAAGGAATCCTTTTTTCCCAGAGTACTTGTAAATCAATGTCACTGCAGTTAACTGTATTGTCAACAGCATCATCATCACTGATGGCTTAGCAGTAACATTCTGCACTTTTAATCCAGTTGTCACAGGTTTTATCTCCCACTTCTCGTCTTTCATACGAGACTTATACCTATGGTCTGAGGGGCTTTCATGGCAGAGTATAAGATGCTTGTGATAAAGATCTGAGGGGCTTCCATGGCAGAGTGGTACAAGATGCTTGTCATGTGATTACTTGCCTCCAGTGTGTAAATGAAAATGTTGCCAGTTACTTGTGGATGGTCAGTGGTTCTACATAAGTGGTGTTTGGTGTCTCAAAAGTACTTGGATTTCTTCAGCAGTAAAACTGGCTGCCATATATAGATTCTCTTCATCTGAAAATGGTGTAAAGGCCATAATGATCTACCGAAACCGGAGATCTCATGTCTAAATGACTTTGGCTGTTGGAGATAAACATCAAATCAACAGAGGCTCCATGTGCCCTAGTGTACTAAGGTGCTTGCTTTTACAGATCACTTGCACATCTCTCAGAGTGAGTTTTTGTCACAGATCAACCAATTTGGGTTGGTGGTCTTTCGGGGTTCTTCCTCCACCTAATATACTGTTAACCCCCCCCAAAAAACAAACCAAACCAAACTAAATCAACCAACTAATCAACTGTGGCAACAGCAGCAAAGGTATTAGTCCATCACTTTTGCCACAGCTGTTTGAGTTTATAAAGTTTGAATCCAGTAATTTTTGTAGACCTTTGAATATTGTTAATTATGCCTTTCTGACCGTTACCTAAAAGTCATCATCAGTTGGTACAAATGGATTTTTCGTGGTGAGCATATGAGATGAAGAAGTCTTGAGCAATCCTGCATCACACGCTGCTGAAAAGTTTACATTTTAGCTCACTTAAAGTTTCTCCAACAATGTCCATTGTTCCAACCAGAACTGTTATAACTTATTCAAGCTATATTCACCGATATCTGGAGATGTGCATCTGTAATAAATATTTGTAACAAAGTATGAGAATGCATCAGTGTCTTTCAGTGATGCATTTGAACTGAGCAACAACCAGAATCAACAAACCAAAAAATGAAATTATTCACATCTCTCAGGCAAAAGTACAGTGTATAATCATAATCTGCCAAAAGATTTTTCAATCTTTAAATTTGCCAAAAATTTTTCCAACCATACTGATTCAGTAGACATAAACACCAGAATGGACAGAAACAGACCAGAACAGATATAACCAGAAGATTAAAATCAATTTGAGTAGCTAAATTCACGTGGTTTAGTTAACTGTACATCCTTTATTGTCTTCCCTTTGATGTAATTTCTTACTGAAGCTGTGAAAATAATGTTGCACACAGCAAAAAAGAGGCATACTTCTACTCATTATTGTTGTTATCATACTTCTCCATTCCAGCCTGTTCTTATGATCTTGTTCCCCCACATACTGTTTGTGATGTTTATGATATGTATCTAAATTTGTCACTTTTCCTACTACTATACTAATTGTTTGTGAATATGCATATCAATGTGAAATTAATACCACTTGGGAAAAAACTGATAGGAATATGCAGAAATAATGATAGTATTATTTAAATGGAATATGTGGTGACAATACGAGTGCTGGTTCTATAACTTTGCAAAATACATCTTGTACAACTATTCTGCTGTTTCTAACAACACTCTGTAATATGGTAATAATTTTTGCACACATGAAGTTGACCCACTTTTTACTTTAGTCCCTTGCTAATTAATAGTTTTAATTTTACAACAAAACTAAGCACATTTTACCTTTTGACAATAATACATGATCACAAATATTTAGATTGTAAGAAAATAGAAGTTACAATTTTATTAAAAGTATTGGTACCAGTAAAACTAAAGGAGATGGTAAAAAAAAGAATCAGGATGAACAGATTAATAGAGTAGTAAAGAATCCATATATTAAAGAATCCATATATCAGAATGACATCAAGAATTTTTTCATCAATTTCATCATTAGTTAATGACACTGCTTCAAAATGTTGTGTACTAGATAGTAGTAATCCAATTTGTAATACAGATACCAAATGATGGCTTGGAACTTAAGTGCCAAAAGGTCTGCAGAAAATATCAACATCCTCAAAATATACACAGGAATAACCAAACACAAACAGAACAAATTTTATCCATCTTGCTTTGAGTTTACACATTTCAGTCAGTTTCTTATGTTTAATGTCATTCAATTTTTGCACACAGAGAGCATGTACTTCATTTGGTAATACATCTGGATGATATGAAAGTTAGTCTCGTTATTCTTTTGTTGCCATAATGGTTCTGCCAACTAGAGATCTACACACACTTAATTAAGTTGTATGGGGATTCTCTGATGATCCCTATGAGCATTAATCTGTTGTTTCTGAATTTAATATGATCCTCCTCCTCTGTGTACGAATATTATTCTGTGCTGAGAACTCCCTTTTATTGTCTGCTGTCTGAAATGCATATGCATAACTAGCTTGAACAAGTTATTGTTCTTTATGGTTGTGCAATTTTCAACATCTCACAGGTATGGCCCCATGGGTATTCTCTCTTTGATATCTCTGTTCCAAAAAGAAAAGTTTTCACTAACATGATCTCTGCCAAAGACTCACTTCCCTGAATCAGTGCTTTGCTACCTCTTATGCCAGATTTTTTCTCTTCCATAATGCTGTATTAGGGTTTTAAGTCCAACATTCCCACAGCCTGCTTGTTCAGACATGGGTATCTTGAATAAATATAACTGGCATAGTCCTTCCAACACGTACATCGGACTCGCACTCAACATCAATTTTGGGCTCAAATTCACACACTGGTATTTCCAGTGAGATTTTCCCAATGTCCAACAGACTGATATACATGAAATTCATTGTAATCATAGCTGCCAGTATTTGCTGACTGAAAACGTCTGACGACAAACCCTACTGTGATAGCCATTTTGGTTTCCTGTGTGGCCCTTATCTGAAATATGCATTTGTAAAACTTCATGATGAAAGTAAGGTTAAAACTACCATAAAATGCCTGTTCCAGGGCCCAATGAACCAATCAAATTTAGTTTAACAGCCATTCATGTCGAACCAAAGTATCCAGCTATTTTAACATTTGCCTTCTTGAATCTGGATGTCACATCAAAAGCTGCGATATTGCTACTGGCGGTGCGAATTACGTCGCGAAATGCACTTTTAAAGTTAAAAGTGGAATAAAAATTGCATACTGCGCAAAGCACATTTTATATCCGCAACATTGACGTAATTTGCGGAACGCATATCACTGTTTTAAAAGTATGCGAATTTGTACAAATTAGGTGCACTCACGTGTACTGGCATCATTTTCTGACCCAATATTTAATTCACGTTAGACTGCTAGGAGGGGGTTAGATGCAATTTTAAATATATATTCATTTTTTTCTGACAACCCTGCCAGCGATTTCTCATTCTGTCAACACAACCCACAACAGAAGTGATTTTCCTAATCAGCCTTCCACTGTCAGAATCAAAACAGTTTGACACACAACCTCCTACAGAAGTTTTTTTGAAGTGCCGTCCCCAGGGGGGAAATATGTTTTATTGGAACAGCCCTTACCACTTTTGATTTCTCCAATCAATTTGCATTCAAAACAAGCAGTAAGTTTACCAGTGAAACAGTCATCTTGAATGTTTAACATCAATGTATTTAATAATTACAATTTTTTCAAAATGTTATTATTTCTTAAGCAAAAGTTTTCACCTGTGATCAAAGTTTGATTTGCATTCCATTTGCTTGAAAGGATGCTTTAGAGAATGTGCACATTCTTCTTCTGAGAAAGGGAATCTGACCATCAAATTCAGAATGTATCAAAACCAAATATTCAGTGTTCTATTGTGTACATTTGGCTTACAAATTCTATTACGGATGGATGATAAAAATGACGCATTAACTGAATATGTAAATAAGTCAAATAAATAACAAAACGAACTGTAAAGAAAGAACTTCACACTGCTCAGCAACAAAAAGATTACCCTGTCCTGCAAAGAAAGTAAATAGTCTGTGCATTCTTATTAATAATGGACAATTCTAAATTGCAATGGTCTTTGACAAAAATTATGCTCAGGGACAAGATCAATTAGTTGATTACCCATGTCTGGTAGGTTGATGCAAAGTTCTTTGGAGAGCTGAAGGTATGTGCGTCCCAAGACAAACACATTCACCTGAGGAAGAGATACAAATATGATAAGAATAAGAATTTATAAAATATCTAGATATGATCACATACAGTCTTTGATGGGCTTTAATATTTTTTCTCATTTGGCTAAATGGTTGACCAGGCCAGTATTGCTTGTCTGAAATTTTGTCTAGCGAAGCATACGAGAGACTCCATATCACACTTGTTTAGAATGCAATACAGTCGATAATTTAACAAGTTTCACTGATAGTTATTCAAAATATTTTAATTTACTGACATCTCATTAATTGTAAAGATTATTAACAGACTGAAAAGAGTTGTGTTGATTGTTTTATCAGCTTTCATGTTTATAAACACAGTCATACTGCTTACATCTGGTCTCTTATTAATTGTTGTGCCTACCTTGGCAGAAGCTCAAGAAAGAAAGCATTTTTGTTTCTGGGTGCTTGTCTGTCTGCCCATCACTCCACACCCAAAATTATGGACTATGTTTAATTTTTGTAGATTAAGTACAACGTTCAAGTTTTTTTTCACTTTCTAGCTAAATAAAAGGTAGGTTCAAACAAAGGGAGTTTCATGTTATATTTTTGTTCTCATTATTCATTATTATGAGATTATTAATTATTAAATGGGACATTTTACCCTCTAACGCTTACCTGTAAAAGATCACTGAAGTCAAGGAGCATATCTAATTCAAGGTGTTAAAGATACAAAGCTTTAAGCAAACATGTATGTATGTATGTATGTATGTATGTATAGGGTTTAACTGCATGTCAGTACAATACTGACTATATAGTGGCAATTAAAAGTTTTAAAAATGTACACATAAAATAACATCAGGAATATAAACCCTTTCCAGAAAATGTAAACTTGCAGCCTTAAAAGATAAAAAATACGTAAAATTTCAGTAAAAGGTTAAATAAAAGAGAACAGTTACAAATATAAAATCCTTAAAATACTGAGTAAAAATCTGTTATATAAACTGCATCCTTTTAAAAAGTCCAAGATGTTTTCTGATGAAGTATCAGGTGTTCACACAAAAAATCTGTCTCACAGAGTGAAAGTCAATACACAAAATTGTGTTCCTCTGTTAGTGCACACTGGCATGTTATGTACTCCAGTTCACACTTCAAGACCTATGTATGGGTCAGGCACATGTGTCTCATATGCAAATAGCACAATACTGCTTCATTGGTGAAATTTCTTCTTTGTGAGAGATGCCACTCTCTGCTTAACAGGTATAATGTTCTGTAGCTTGCTTGTTGGGTTTTCATTTAACATATTTTGGGACACTGCAGATTAACATAATAGTTGAAGACACCACATGCATATGAGTTCTTCCATTGAGAAACAGGTGACATTAGGGCAACTTTCACTACTTTATCTGACAATCATTGCCCTTAATCCTAATATAAATAAGCAGCCAGCCAATGGCACAAAATACTTTTGTCCAGATTTTTTGAGCAAATGATGTTTCTGTATGATTTGGGATATTAACAGGTTGTCAAATTTAAGGTTTTCTAAGCCTTTAAGTGTGGAAAGGAAATTTGAAAAGTGTGTATTTTGAGAGATTTCAATTTAATTTAAAGATTCAAGTGATAGCAATTTCTGCAGTAAAACTGGAGGGTTTTTTCAGTCACCATTTTGAGAAGGTACCATGGGGTGTTGTAATGGTAGCTGAGACCTGGAATCAACTGTATACATGGACATACGGCCAGGATAAGAGGCTCTGACTTTATTGAATTTACACTGAAACAAGAGAGAATTGGGAGAGACTTTTTGAATTGGCATATATCAAAAATTAATTTACTGGGTATAGATAAACATGGTAATGAGTTGGGAATATATAATTTGGCAGTATTGGCAAGACTGATTTTTCCTACTTCTAGATGAGAATGACTCTATATGCCAAAGGTTGGAATGAAATTTGGTTTTTGCACATACAAGGTTTGGTATCTGAGCCTAAAGACAACATCATAAATGTGACTTGAAGATAGTCAGGTAGTAAACTGAAGAACTAATTTGTTCATCTGAGATAAAGTGATAGTTCTTCACCTCAACACAGAGGCTATCTGCAGGGCAAGTTCTCAATGTTCCAGATTGTGCATCAGATCAAGCATCTGCAGGTAAGATTTGGCAGCTGACCCATACACAATCGAGCCATAGTAAAGTTTGCAGCTGGACTTAACTTATAAGCAAATACTTATGGTAAACACTTGCATTTATTGCTGAACAATGCATTTCTACATATCTTCTTTGTTAAGAATTTCTTGTCATTTACATTATTTGCACAACCTTGAAAATAGGTTACACAAGCTGACTCGTGTGACTTTCAGGTGAAAAGCTGCAGAAAACAGAACATGCCTTAAACTTTCAGTTGCCAAATGCACTGTTTTATCTAACTAAATCTATGAATTTTACTGCAATTTTGGCAACTGCAAACAATGACCTAGATTTTAATGACAAGTATTCAATCCATGAATGGTAGGTTGCTAGCATGGAGAAGAAATGGAGACTAATGGAGTCTTTAACAGGCTGGAACCAACAAGAAAAACCCATTAGATTAACAGATTATCTTGTGAGCTGAAGATAAAATATAACTTTAGTGACATAAAGACATCACAAAATTTACTGTACATAAAATATATGATGATTACCTTGTAGTATTTTTGTTGTTAGATCCACATTAAAGTACCATGTATGGTACATTATACATCCACGGTATGTAGGCATTAGCAGGGCATGCCTAAATCTGGACAGCACTGACAAAAGGGTCATAGTGACCTTAACCAGGCATTAGGTTCCTTGCTTGACCAAACAGCAAATCATTTACACAGTTTGTTACAAGATGGTTTGAAAGCAACTGACTTATCTGGATAATTGTTACCCTGACTTGTAAACTGCCAAGCAAGCTTCTTTCCTTCCCATATCTTCAAGCCATCCTCAAAGTATGGTGATATGTGGTTTGCTATGAAAGCTATTTTACAAATTTGTCCCCCTTTTTGTCATAGTGACCATGACCTTTGACCCCTTAATCAACAGCTTTCTTCCTTACCCTGAATGCAAGCTATAAACAAAGTTTGGTCAAGGTTTGTTATTATGAAGTTTGGGTCATGGATTTTTGTTATAAAGTTTTTATGCAGCAACTAACAATAGGCCCAAAAGCCATATGTAGTAATAATGCATGTGCCTTGGGGGAAAAGGCATCAATATTGGGATTATCTCCAGCTATCTGGTAACTGGTGGACCTAAGAAACATTACACAAAGTTTGATACAAACTGACCCAGCAGGTTTTTTTTAAATAAGTTTTAAAAAGCAGTGCTGATGGACAAAGCTTGCTGGACAAAGGGCAGTAGAATAAACCCAACTGGATATATGACCAGATGAGCAAAAGCTGCATGGATGGATGTCGCAGTATAATGCAATATGCTTATGGCATATGAAAACAAGCAGCACAGACCCATTCTCAAATGATGATTGAGGCACTTGTCAAATTCCCTTGTTCTCTCAACTGATTCCAAGTAAAATTAAAAAGAACACTTCTATAAAAATGCATCAGAGCATGACATGTTTTGACGAATTTATTTTCCTTCCACATATAGAACCCATCTTCTAAAAAGAAACATTTATCAATAGCACACATGCATAAAAAAAATCAGTAGAGACTGAATTGAAACAATGTTTCTCTTTACATACATGTTTCTTCTATGTATATAGACAAATAACATACGAAGACAAAGTCTATCCACATCAACTCAAGGATACGAGGAGTTCGTTCTGTGCGGCATACTAAATACAGACAAGCTGCCACCACATGATTAGTTTTCCTGCCCCTTGTCATCCGTTTAGCAACTGCAATCTTAAAGAAGTTGAAAGCGGTGTCCACACAGTGCTGATTTAGTTTCATCTGAGCTGCGATGTGTTGGATCCTTTTCTTTCCTACCAAAGAGGAGCCAAATATATTCAGTTTAATTCTTTATTAAGTTGAATACGAGACCACTGTATCCATTAAACTCATTAACTCGAGAAAAACTGTCTGATTCTAGTAAAATATGAGGCAATTTTATATACACAGGATGCAATTTAATGTGAACAGTAGACATTTTCTTTTTTAATACATGAAATGAAATAAGGAATAAATTAATGGAGAAATCATTTAGTAACTGTTTGAGAATGACTAAAATTATTATCCCTTATTTGGATTTTTCATCTCAGCTTTGATCCTAAGTGAATGGGAAAAGTTGCTAAACAACGGAGGAAAACCATGACCTCTATACACTTGCTTGCTCACATCTGAATAGATTTCATGTAATTGTTATACAATAAAATTTAAGCTAACAGCCCTTGGGCAAGCTCACATTTTGCATGTTGAATAATGGCTGTATCCTCACCATTAGGATATTAAATTATCTGCATCAAATTGTCTATTTAAGATTTTGTGGGCATTTTACCATTCTGAAGTGTGATGGTTCTAGATTCTTTCTGCATTCCATGCTGAAATCCACTTCCCATAGAAATAGACTTGGGCCCTAAAATATAGGAAAATTCCTGTTATATTTCATGGCAAGCAAAAGAAATGGCAATTAAGATTTCACAGACATGAACTTTTATCACTGCAAAACATGTGTATGAATGGTGTCAGCTTTGCCAGACTGTGACTATTGCAAATGAAAAATACACCATTTTTAAAAATTTTAAACTCTATCACTACATTTCTTCATGTCTTTATTCAGTGTTCTTTGCCTTTTCAATCCCGCAAGCAGGTCTCTGTCTGTCTCTCAGTCTTGAAGGACAGTTTCACCTCAAATGCTCATGAAAAAGCTATTTACTTGTATATCAAAATAAAAAAAGGTCTTAAATTGTCAATTTCCTTATTTGTAGTCAACAGGTTGTGATAAACACAAAACCTATGTTTTGGGATAATTTTTTTAATAATCTCACAACATCAATTCTGCAAATAAATGGAATTAATATTGTTATTATATTATTTTCTTGTTAATATAACTTGATAAACTGTCATATGGTGAAACTTTTTCATCTAAAGAAAACAATCATCAAACAACTAGACTTATTTATTTCTCCTAGTTAGACATTGTGCACACAAGTTCAACAAAAGTCCCCCATATTCAAGATAAGACCATTAATTTTTTAAATGTCAAGTGTTGATGCCATCTCTGATATCCTTGAGAAATAAGATTTTCAATTTGGCTACTGTGGCTGCCATATTGGATATAAGATCAGCACCATTTTCATTTAGAACAAATTAGACAACCATTACAAGACTTTTGATTCAAAAAGGAACAAAAAACATGTTGATATTTAGGAAAATTTGTGACAAGATTTTCAACATGTTCATTGTGGGAGCCATATTTAACATCAGATTCGCACCATTTTCATTCAGGTCCAACCAGATATCATAATTAGCATTCTGGTGAAAACCCAATGTCAACATGACTTAAAATTTAGCAAGATTTAATATAATTTAACCTGATTTTGAAAATGGCTACCTTGGTGGCCATACTGGATGTCAGATCAACACATTTTCTTTTAGTACCAAATAGACAAAAGAAGTCTTCTGGTGAAAACTCAACATTTATGACTTTCCATCTGTAAACAGAGATGAGATTTTAAAGATGGCCACTGTGGCAGCTATAAAGAGTATCAGATTGGCACAAAAACCCATGCTAAGATCACTTTCTATTCAGAAAGGGTAGCAATAACATGATTTTTAAGTTGGTATTCATTATGGATGGCAGATCAGCACCCTTTTCATTTAGGACCAACAAGACAGGCTGTCTTTCAATCGAAAACCCCATTCTGATATGACCATCCATTCAGGCAAAGTAGCAATAACAAGATTTTCCATTTGATTCCACGTTTAGTGGATATCCAGGCAGCATATTTTGATTTAGGACCAACCAGGACATCATAAGAAGCCTTTAGGTGAAAACCCCATGACAATGTAACTTTCCATTCAAGGTGATAAACATAACAGGATTTCAAAAGATGGCTACTGTGGTTGCCATACTCGATGTCAAATCATCACCATTTTCATTTAGGACCAACTAGACGCCATAAGAAGTCTTCTTGTTAAATTCCCATCATCCATTTAGAAGAGGCCATCTCACCTCTGTCTGCGTGGGTTCGAGTCTAAGATTCGGCGAATGTGAATATGTGAGAAAGCTTGCCAGTAGCTTCTCGTGGGTCGGTGGTTCTTTCCGCAGATTTCCCGGTTTCTTCCTCCACCATTAATACTGGCCGCCATGTATAGCCTATTGTGTGCTGAAAAATGGCATTAAGCCCCACACCAACAACCAAAAACAACTAAATCATGAAAAGCCACGAGTCAAAGCTGAAGTCACCTCATTTAAACATATTAAGAAAAATTCACTCATTTTACCTTCTGAGGAAACAAACTGGCCAATCATTGATGAACCACCCCCAGAATTTTCCTGAAACTGCACCTCAGAAACGATGATCTGGTCCTCCAGTACAGATCCACATCCCGTGCAAACAGCATCCCCTCTAGCAGGATCTGTGTCAATTTCTGTACAGCCACAATGGCTGCAAACTGAGCTTGACATCTCTTCACCAGATTATGGTACTGAAATCATTCAACAGAAAACATCATATATGACTTTTACTGGGCCATGGCATTTCCTTAAATTGCTAAACAGAAAACAAAATTTACTAAATATATTACTGTGTCCCCCTACTAAAATGCATGTGTTAAGTGTGATAAAAACATTTAAAAAATGTCAATGTAACTTAAAGTTTTTGTATAGTTGACCTTGGACCCCATCCCTGAAAACAAAGGAGAGGATCACACAAATTATACCTCCATTTCAGATGGTTACCTGAACAACCTATGTGCATTTTTGCCTTTCAAAATAGATGCATTAAATCCACACAACTAGGTTTTAGCAAGTATATGATCCATTCACTGCCAGTTACTTCTGAAAACTTTGCACATGCACAAACTGAATATTGTCCAGTATCTTAATGACAGTTTCATGCAAGTGAAATTAGTTTGAATCTAATGTGAATTAAGCTTTGTTTACACATGTCTATATTTGGTATTGTGTCTTTATGTGTGTAATGTGTGTGTCTGCATGTATGTGTGATGAATAAAGTTTACTCAGCAAACCATGTACATATGTATACATATACTAGTTGTCATAGAGGACCTGTGAGTATAGTCATGTTCTGATACTAATTCTATCGCCTTTTCAAAATAATAGTATTATTAATTATATTAACTTGCAATTTAGAAACAACAGTCCATCGAAGATACTGGTGGTCTGCTAGCCAAAACAAACTTCCAAAAATTCAAGATGATTTCTTCCTTTTAAATGCTGAGTGTTGAAACCATCTCTGATATTTTTTCCAGGATAAGAAGATTTCGAAATTAGTTGCTCTTGTAGAAATACTGGCTGTAAATTTGGCATCATTTCATTCTGGATTAAGTAGACATCATAAGAATTATTTGGGTGAAAACCCCAAGTCAATATGACAATACTTTGAGGGCAAGTGGTGACAGCAAGATTTTCAAGACAGCAATACTGGATGCATGATTGACACCATTTTCATGTAGGACCATCTATGCGTATTTTCTAGATGGCAGCCATGTTGACCATATATGCAACCTCCCACCAAGATTCCAAGTAAAATCATATTATAGAGGAGCAAAATGAAAGAAAAAACAACAATGCCACGATTAGCTAAAGACAAAAATGGACCTAAGCCAATAAAATCAGGTATATATGTCACAATGGTCTTTCTTTGTTTTCAAAGGTGTGGTATCAATAGAAATACATACAACATGTATAAGCATCTAGTTTCATGAGTTGATGGATAGGGTGGATTCACTGGAATTCGAAAACCACCAACTGGGAGAAAAATTACAAGAGGCACAAAAGGACAATGATAAAATGAGGAGTGACATGAAAGAGTCAGGCAGGAGATCAAAACAAGCAAGTGCAGCCTCAAACCAAATGGAACAATTTTCAAGGAAGCTGAATGTTAAAGTTTTAGGGCTGGAGGAGGTGGAGAATGAAAGTCTGAGAAAGAAAATTCCGAAATTGGTGAAAGAAGTCACAAAGATTAATTTGGATAACAGGGACATAGTGGCTGTGCATAGGATCCCAGGCCGACAGGGACAGCCAAGGCCAGTGATTGTCAAATTCTGGAGTCTTGATTGTAAACTTCCAATTATCAAGAAGCGGAAAGACTTTAAACAGAGCAAAGGAATTAGACTGGTAGAGGATGTGATGAAGTTGAATACTGAACTCATCAATAAATTATCCAGGCATCAGGAGATTGATAGTGCATGGTACTTTAATGGATTTGTGTATGGTAAAATCAGATCAGGAAAAAGGTTAAAATTTGACATTTATGACGATATTGATGAGAAAATTAGAGTATAAGTGCCATATGCAACTCTATGAATTTATGAAATTGGCTAAATAGGTATGTGAACCTTCTTTTGGATACTCCCCTTTCTACTCTAATTTGTTTTAATTATTTTTTATAAGTTACTTCTTTCCTTCATCAGTTTTGTCATTAGTTAATAGATTTGTTACTCGCTCATCAATTATATCAAATCTCTCCTTAATCAATTCATCCACTCATTCATAAATCATCTTTCACCCATATACACATTTACTTAGTTGTTTATTCATCGTATTCAACACTACCCACCCACGTTCAATACTTCAGTTCTCCCATTCTTGCACAGTCATTCATTCACTCACTACATTCATGTATGCTCTCTTTCATACTTTCTTCCCCTCCCTTCACCCCTTCTCTCATTCATTTTGTAATTTATACTCTTACTAATCTGTGCCTATTGGTTTACCAAACTGTTTTACTCCAGGAAATCTGTCAAAGGCAATTAAGAGTTATCGCAAATGGAGCTGTTTCACTTGTCTATCTTTCACTGTATCAATGTTAACTGCAGCCAAATCTACAGCATGTATTGCAACACCATGGATGTTTTTATTATAGATGTTTGTATTCTGTGTGAGTATGTGTGTGAGTGAGGGTGTGAAAGCCATGCATATGATAAATTCAAGGTGATAATTACTTCATATGTTCCTGTACAAGAACATATATTCATAAAAATTCTGCTGTTCTCATGGATAATAACATAAAAATTATATCTATGAATGTTAGAGGCCTGCAAGGTTCAGTCTTTAAACGAAGGGACATTTTCCACTGGGTAAAACAAAAGAATGTTATCTATAGTATGTTTGCACGAAACTCAGTACAAAGAATGAAGAAATATATTGTGCAGCTGAGTGGGGATACAAATGTATATTTAGCCACTGCTCTAGTAATAGTGCTGGGGTTGCAATACTTTTTAGAAATACTTTCGAATTTGTAATTCATAGAGAAAGATATGACAGTCAAGGAAGGTTTATTATTTTAGATATTACAATTAATGGCAACAGAATAACCCTCGTGAATTTGTACGGTTATAATGATGATAATCCTAGCTTCTTTAGAAAGTTAAAGGAGGAGATTTTATTTCTTGAGAACTCATCAATTGTAATGTGCGGAGATTGGAATACTGTTCAGGACTTAGACACTTATAATATTTTATATGACAAACACCAACAGTCTAGAGCAGTGATCCAAGACCTGAAAAACGAATTGGAACTAATTGATCCCTGGCGAAATTCAAATCAAGACTTAAAGATGTATACCTGGAGACAAAAATCTCCCTTGAAACAAAGTAGATTAGATTACTTTCTCGTATCTGAAGACATTCATATGAATACAGTTGATGCATGTATCTTACCTGGATATAAGTCTGATCATTCAGCTATTGCTCTGAGTGTGGCTTTCTCAAAGTGTTCAAGGGGAAAAGGATATTGGAAATTTAATGCCCAACTGTTGAAGAACAATGAGTATACTGATTTGGTCAAAAAGTGTATAGCTGACACTGTAAATGAATATTATGTAGGGGGAAATAAAGATGACTCCCTTCGTGTTTCTCTTTCCTGTAATGATCAAATGTTCTTTGAAATACTGAAAATGAAAATAAGATCTGAAACTATATGTTTTTCTATTAAGAAAACAAAAGAGAAACGGGAAAAATTAAAGAAAATTGAACAGGAAATAATAGAAATTTATGGGGAACTGTCGAATAACATAGATGGGGAAACTCTAGAAAATTTAGAGGAAAAAAAAGCAGCATTAGAGGAATCTAGGAAAAAATACATAGAGGGTGTTATCTTAAGATCTAAAGCCAGATGGTATGAATTTGGAGAAAAAAGCACAAAGTACTTTTTAAATCTTGAAAAAAGAAATTATGTCAATAAGACAATAAAGGAAATTATTTTAGATGATGGGACAAATTTATCTGATCAAATAGATATTTTAGAAGCCCAAAAACAGTTTTATATGGAATTGTACAAAAGTAGAATTGTTCAGCTTGATGATGAGGAGACTCAAGAAACTCAAAATAGATTATTTAACCAAAATAGATTTTTTAATCACAATATTAAACTCAGTCAAGAGGAAAGAGAATCTTGTGAGGGTCTGCTTACAATTAATGAATGCGGTATGTCTCTAAAATGGATGAGAAACGGAAAAAGTCCTGGCTCAGATGGATTCACTGTAGAGTTCTATAAATTCTTCTGGAAGTCTCTTGCGGGATTCCTTTGCAGATCAATAAATTACAGATACACTGTAGGAAAACTTTCAGATTTTCAGACTCAAGGAGTCATAACATGTCTACCAAAGGAAGAAAAAGACAGAAGATTTTTCAAAAATTGGAGGCCTATATCACTTTTAAATATTGACTATAAGATTGCTTCGGGAGCCATTGCAGCCAGGATCAAAAAGGTTCTTCACTCAATAATCAGTGATACCCAAAAAGGATTTATAAAGGGTAGATTTATTGGAGAAAATACCAGGCTACTATACGATATCATGAATCAACTTGAGAATGAAAATAGATATGGCTTATTATTATTAATAGACTTTTGAAAAAGCCTTTGACTCAATTGAATGGACCTTTGTGGAAGAAGCTTTACAATCTTTCAACTTTGGTGATTCTGTTTGTAAGTGGTTTAAGCTGTTTTGTAATGACTCTAAAAGTTGTGTTATAAATAATGGGCATATGTCATCTTTTTTTAGACTTGAAATAGGATGTCGTCAAGGAGATCCCCTTGCACCTTACTTGTTTATTATCGGGGTTGAGATTTTAGCTATAACTTTAAAGCAAAATGTGGATGTACGGGGACTGATCTTTGATGTCAATGAATATAAATTGGGTCAGTATGCCGATGACGCTTTTATTCTTCTTGATGGATCTCAACTTTCTCTTAAAGCAACTATGAATATCTTGCAAGGTTTTTCTCTATTATCTGGACTTAAATGTAACATAACAAAAACAAAAGCCATTTGGATTGGAAACAAGAAATTTTCTAATGAAAGAATATGTCCCGATATGGGCCTAATTTGGTCCTCCTCTAACTTTACACTCCTTGGCATAGATTTTTCGCCAGATTTACAACAAATGGTGGAAATTAATTATATGAAGAAACTAACAAAGGCAAAACGAATATTGGCAAGCTGGAGTCAAAGACATCTGTCAGTAGTTGGTAAGGTAATTGTTGTAAAAACCCTTGTTCTGCCCATATTCATACATCTTTTCTCAGCACTTCCAAATCCATCAGCAAAAGTTGAAGCAGAACTAAATCGTACATTATTTAAATTTGTATGGGGTGGAAAAGTAGAGAGAATTAAACGTGATATACTAGTAGCCCCAGAGAACGAGGGAGGACTCAATATGATACATATATTCTCATTTATTAGGTATATTAAGATAAGATGGGTAAAAAGATTGCTGGAAAATGAAAATGGAGCTTGGCAGAACTTAGTCAATAAAACTATACTCAGAAATAAAAAGGATATTTGGAATTTAGGGAGAAGGAAATTAGAAGAACATAGTAAGCTCATTAAAAACAATTTTTGGAGAGATGTCATTTTGGCAGTATCTTATTGGAAAGAGGAACCGCAAAGTGCAAATGAGTTTTTATCCATGAGTATTTTAAATTTTGTCCCCCCTAGAATGTTCTATCAATACAAATCCTGGACAGAAGCCGGTTTTGAAATTTTGAATGATCTAGTAGATGATCATGGTAATTTAATACCTTTTGAAATCATAAAACAAAACACTAGAAGCGATGACTTCTTGAAATACTTCTCCTTAATATCCAAAATTCCAAAAGCATGGAAAGAAGCCATAAAAAACCATTTAGCACATAATAATTTTGATAAGCAGGAGGATAAAATAATGGACCTGCAAAAACATAATTCACTCAAGTTTGTTTACAAAGATCTTTTAGAAAAGGCTAAACGGCAACATACTACTAAGCCAGAATCTTGGATGCAAGTACTAAATAAAAATATAAGTAGTGAGGAGTGGTCTGAGATTTATAGCCGGGCGAAATGTTGTACCAAGGATACCAAGTTGATCTCTTTTAACTTTAAATTAATCCACAGAATAATTGCTACTAATGATTTTTTGAAAAGAATTAACATATTGGACGACAACAAATGTACGTTCTGTAAGAGAGAGAGAATGAAAGTATTGAACATCTCTTCTGTGATTGCAATATTACTTCAGTTCTGGTACAGTTTTATTGAACATTTTGCACCATCTTGCCCAAATATTGTACATTTGTCCAAAAAATAAACACTTTTAGGAAGTGAACAACTGGACAGTTTGTGTAATTTCTTGCTTATTTTGGCAAAATATTTTATTTATACTTGCAGATTCAATGTGCAAAATCCTTCCATTTATGCTTTTAAGCAGAGAGTTGTAATGTATAAGAACATTGAAAAATACGCTGCTAAGGTAAATAAAAAAGAGGACCAATTTCTTCAAAAATGGACCTCAACAAATGAATAGGTAACTTGCATCTGGTTGGATGGTAAACAGGAACAAAACACTATTTTCAAAAGTCTATGTCACCTACATGTATTCGTCTATTTAGATTGAGTATCTAAAGAGTTTGTGTGCCATATGCATGTGTGCATGAGTGTGTGTGTGTTGTCTTTTTTTATAGATTATATTTATTATCCCTAGTTTATCTGGAAACAAGGAATGTTTGATTGTAAGGTAACCCTGGGATGGTTCCCCGACCCAATGGTCAACCTATTACGGGGATAATAAAAAAATAAAAATAAAAAATAATGGGCCGATTGGAGTGTGTGTGTGTGTGTGTGTGTGTGTGTGTGTGATTTGGATTTTTTATCCTGACACCAGGCCGACCAGTCCTAATACCAACCTCTTTGATGCTGCGCGCCAAGCGAGGGAGCTGCTAGTACCATTTTTATAAGTCTTTGGTATGACTCGGCCAGGGTTCGAAGCTGCGACCTCCCGCATCCGAGGCAGACGCTCTAACCTCTAGGCCACCGGAGCGGTCGGGCCGATTAGAAAGCCAGCTTCTGGTTTATGTGAGCCATAAACCATTCCAATGGGTACATTTCATCGATGACGTGGAAATGAAATGGAAAGATGGGATGGAAAAGTTAGATGAATCCATCATGCAGATCAATACTTTCCATACTTTGATTCGATCAAATTCACTGCCGAAATTTTGAGCACAGATAAAATGTTACTGACAAGAAAACCAGCATTGTATGTAAAACACACCATACAAAAGTTTATTCTATACCGACTGACAAATATTATTACCATCTTCAATCTACTTGCCACCCAAGGCACTGCATTCAAAATATCCCCCTACAGTCAAGCACTTAGAATCAGCTGGGTAGGTTCTAATGATGTAACTTTCCCCAAGAGGCTCATAGAGCTAAGCCAACATCTGCCAAAGAGTGGCTACAAAGAGATTATAGTGGAAGCAATACCTAATGCTCAGCAAACAAACCAAGCTGACCTTCTAATATACAAGGGAAAATAAAACTTGGAAAGACCGCCCTTTACCCTCACGCTCCACCCAGAGAACTTACAAAATAGGTCGCATCATATACAAACATTAACCAACTATTGAATTGTTTTAATTGTTTAAACTGATCTTTCCATATAAACCAGTTGTGGCATTTCGCTGTCATCGAAATGTGAGAGAGATGCTAGTCAGTGCAAATTTAAATAGATGGGAGACTGAAGCCATGAAGAAACAAAAGATCCAAGACGTGCCAACACATGAAGGAAACAAAAATATTTTCCAGCACAGTAATAGGTGAAAAGCTTAATATTTGGGATGAAATATAGTTAGAATTTTACCATCTTTACGTACGTGATTCTAACCTCCTTGCTGGCTAAAGGGTTGCGTAAAGTTTAGGACAGTCGGCTGATGGGTGTGATGCCAACAGCAGAGGGCCTGCTATGAGCTTATTCAGTAATTAGACGTTTGAGTCGGCTAGTCGCTTCAAAAGGAATTAAGCTCTTTGTGTGGCTAAGAAGGCCAGATTTCTGCGCTCACAGTTACATGTGAAAAAATTTGTGCCAGGCACCCCGGACCATCAAACACGACATACCAGCCAATCGGAATTGGATGAATTTTAAAAAATCCATCAGTAGGAGGAGCTAATGTTTCAGACAGACAAGGTGGACAATGAAATATCTAGCCATACCTGTGTACAATTAATCAGCGGTTTCGTGACGATTGGAAGGAGCGGAGGATTGTTTTAGTGAATGATCACTATTATCTTAGATATATGAAGGCTGAAGGTGATTATGAAAGAATCAAACATTTGTTTTTAATGGGATGATTGTTTCTAGAAATGATTAGCCTGCACGAGATCCAGTCTTTGTGTATTTTAGGGGGTAAATAAAATTTCCCGGGGGGTGGGTGGGGGTGGCAAATGGTAGGTTGTAAGTTTGTATTTTGTCGTATTTTGTCATCAATGTGACCTGCGGTATGCATGTCTTTAAATGTTGGACACAGATTCAGCGTGTTCAGCTGTTGGGTCATGCCTGATATTTTGTATAAAATGTCTCGTCCTCCAGCATTATCACCAAGCTTTTTCTTGAGTCTAATCCTCGATGCAAAACTCCCAAACTCTTCTTTCAATTCCACTACATTGTACATTTCCGGCCTTGGGCAATAGCTGAGGCCCTTGGAGAGGAGGCTTAGGTCCGAGTCCGACAACTTAACCCATGTCAGGTTTACAACAGTGTTTATATTATATATATATATATATATATATATATATATATATATATATATATATATATATATATATATATATATATATATATATATATATATATATATATATGCCGCTGTCGACGCACGATGAAGCGATGAATGATGATCATTGCTATCTTTTATAGCTCTCTGCAGTAGTGACAACAAACTATTTTCCAATGTTTCCAGTAAATTTTAATCCATTAAACATAATACTGTTGTCGCCATGATAAATTATTTTACCCGTTTTCAAATGGTAAACCAAAATAAGCAAACGTGGAATGTATCAATCATAGAGTTATCATTATAGTATCTTCGAAACAATCCGAAGTAACACCGCTGTGTGGAAAATATATCACATTCAATCTTCCTAATCAACTATTAATCGTATTTTCAAGGACACTTTTAGTGTGTCAGATTTTGAAATAAATGAATCAGTTGAATTCACAAAAACCTATAGTCTACATGAGGATTAAAGGCCCTGCACATTTTGGAGCCCACTCAAACTCCTCTTAAACGTGTGATTGTGTTTTGGAGGATGAGATCGGATTCTTGATTAGAATATTAATTAATAATTATCAAGGAACAAAACATTTGCTATAGAATGTAAGGAGACAGCTGTTAGAATATATAATTAGGTGGAGAACGCCTGTAATATGCCGCCTTGAAATGGGTATAGAAATAAATACAATGTAAGTGGATTGAACACATGGCTGGTGGGGGGGGGGAGGAAGCATGATGATGTGTTATATTCCAATGGAGCTTTAGTGTTCGAATTTCATGAATTTGTTCCATGACATTTTCTCCTGATCCGTATGGACATAGTCTCCACAGATATATTGAAAATGGTAGGACAATATTAATTTCGTCAATAATAAGGCCCTAATTATTCAGCTTGATGTTACCAACACTTCTGACATTCAGACACATTTCAATGTAGCATAAATGGTATTATAACTTTATGAATTTGTCACATGTTTTCATCAGATCCATATGTATATGTTCTGTACAGAAAAAAACAACATAATATTTATCAAGAAACATATTGACATGCATGATCATAATTTAAACTTTTGCACCACATCAAGTTTATTTAACAATGCTGTGATACGCTTGAAAGTAACAGCGACAAAAAAAAATTGTTTGATTTTATGACACAGTAAAATATATTTTTGTGATTTTTATAAAGATAATGCAGTCCATATTCGTTATATCGTCTCCAAAACTAATTGAATTCAATTGAATTGTTTTTATTGCTTCACAAATTGTAATTATTTAAATTAATGATATTAGCATGATTTAATATTTTTTCTTTTGTGGGTTATTAGAATACATTTGCACTCCGAACATTAAAACGTTTCTGTGATACAATAAATAAAATATAAATAATTCTACACTTTACCAATGTTGTTTCTCTATTAAAAGACTACTTATTCTGAAAGACTTGTAAATTTTCCCCAGAAAAGTATGCAGGTAAAAGAAATATTACTTGACAAATGTATGTCGTCTTCAAAGCTATTTTAGTCGTCTGTCTTCTTATACACGTGGGAAAGAATGAAATTGGCAAGATAATATTTTTTCTCTTAAAGTGAACTTGTTCGAGGTAATTAGTTTAAATCCATAAATTTAAACCAATATATTGTCTAATTATGTGCGGGCAAATAAGACGTAACAACAAATTGGTACTCAAAATATAAAATCTGCTTCTTTTTTAAATCGAAAACATATGTGACACACATTGATTCTGTCTGTAACCGGTGTGAAAGTGTTTTTTTTACCTAAAATTTTAATGTAACTTCAATCTCAACTTTGTTCTGCAGAGATTATCTGAAAATCTCGTAGTGTGATATTTTGTTCAATATATGTCTTATTGTTTATTTATCTTTGTGTGACAGTTATTGTTTATAATTCAAAGCTGCATATTTTTCTGATTCTGAGAGATATTAAGATCACATCATGACTGGATCAGTGATAAATATATTATCATGACTTATGTTTTATATTTAAAACAATACAAATCAGATCCTTTATGATCTCAGATAAAATTCAAGTGAAAATTCAGAGAACAATTGATTGTGACAAAAGCCACTCAATATCAACACAAACAACAAAAAGAAAAAGAAAAAAAGAAAAAGTGACCAACTGATATAATCTCTACCAGTTCAATGACCATCTGATTTTTTTGGAACAGTTAACTATCAACTCACTCGTAACACCTTGGAAAAAGGCATATCCACAAATATACGACAATATTTGTTATACAAAAAAGTGTTGTTACTGGTAGCCAAAAGAATTCTGCTGAGGTCTTATGTGTCATTTCTAATGGAAGAAAGATGGCATTGTACATTAAATATATAACACAAATTTAAATCCGGTAGAATTGTGACTCGTGGTCTTTTTTGTAAAGGTTTTAGACTTTGTTTTCCTGTATCCGCTAATGCAATTTCTATACAACGTTGTTTACTCTTATCGTTTTCACTCTATTCATGTATCTGCCAAATGTACTATGTCCTCCAATTAGATTTGTTTTGTTGTGAGTATGATATATTTGTATTGTATTTATCAAATGATGTTGTCCGTACTTATAGCATAAGCTCAGCTCTGATACAGTCTGAGAGCCCCGAGTGGCAGAGTGGTCCAAAGCGCTCACCATTACGGATCACAGCGATCTCACCTCTGTCGGCGTAGATTCGAGTCTCGGGTTCGGCCAATGTGGGTATGTGAGAAAGCTTGCCAGTAGCTTCTCGTGGGTCGGTCGTTCTTTCCGGGGTTTTCCCGGGTTCTTCCTCCACCATTTATACTGGCCACCATGTATAGCCTATCTTGTGCCGAAAAATGGCGTTAAACCTTACAACAACAATAACAACTGATACAATCCTCTAATCTTCAGTCTAGTAGGGGAGTATTTTTTCTTCATGAAACAAATAGCATTAGACAGTTTATTACGTGCTGAATAGCATTTCATTTTGAATCAGGGCTGATATTAATAGTATTGCTTTCCAAAACACTGTTATATGTATTACTAGATAGCTCAACAGATTGGGTTGTCTCTAGGGCATATTCATCATCGTCAGTAATAACACGTTAATTAAAATAGCTAACGAACTGCAATAAAAAAAATTGTAGGAACGCAAACCCATTGCAAATTACTCCAGGATCCTTCACTGAACAGGTTATATGGTTAGGCACATTCTTTGAGCTGTTGAATCCGTAACACAAATATGGTTCACAAGCTCGGAGTTAAAACCACCCTATTGTTACGGATTACGACAGGTATGGTTCACAAGTTCGAAGCTAAAACCACCTTGCTGTTACGAATTACGACAAGTATGGATCACAAGCTTTGAACTAAGGCCATGTTGCTGTTACCGATTACGACAAGTATGGATCACAAGCTTTGAACTAAGACCACCCTACTCTTACGGATTATGACAAGTATGGTTCACAAGATGGGAACAAAGACCACCCTGCTTCGGAGTGCAACATTATCAAACAACATATTTTAATGATTGTGAGTTTGCTTGAAAGAATTTAGACTGCTAATTTTGTATATGTCTGCATTCCGAAATGAGTTTTGTTCATTGGCAGTCTTGCAGTCTATTTCGGTAACAGATGATGCACCCAAATTTAGAGTGTCCCTTTATTTCCGTTTGCAATCGACTCTAGTCAATGCACCATTTCTCTATTGTTTTCAGGCATAATTATGATTGTGTTGACAGTTAAATATGATACTTTTAAAACATGTTATTACTGTGAAATCAGCTTTTTATAACTTAAAATGTATAACATTTGTCAGTGAGTGTAAGATGTATACAAGTTTGGGTGACATAGAATATCGAATAACAACTGGTCATGTAAGTTCAGTCACTGAACAATTTGCATGATTCATGTGAGAAACTGATTAATAAAAGTTATACTTGAAGCCTGCTTTTGTTGGTTGGGGTTCCTTTTCATGCATATGGTAACCCAAGGGTCAACCCATATCTATTTATTCAGAGACAGACAGACAGACAGAGTAAGAAGAAAATTAAGATAGGCCTAAAATATGAAAAATACGCATGAGGATAGACATACTTCCTATATGGAAAAAGAAATTATGTACAAAAGTGATATCGATGTGGCGATATCATTTTTCTCCCACTGATATATTTCAGGATCTCATGCTGAAATCTATAAGAAATCAATGTAAACGTATACATCATTCATTCCTCCATCTATATGTCTGTTCTGCAGACATGGATGGATACATGCATGATTGTATTTATGCATCCATTCATCCATTCATGCCTCAAGATGCTCGATGATGAAAGGGAATTCTCGACATTAATATTCTTTTGTAATACAGAAGATAGATAAGGGAAATACCACAGTCGTCATGGCCCAAGATCAGCATGTTTTGGAAGCGTATTGACAATTAGTTGATTTTGAACATGATCAACATCAAGATACTTTATTTACAGTCAGACGTGAAAATGGAAGATTACTTGAATGTGGATTTTGAACAAAAGGGAAAACATCCACTTGATTCCGAATAATTCAAGGCCTGAGTGTCTTATTTGTCTTCTTACCAAACTTTACAAACATGTGGAAAACCGTACAATACCATGGGAAATTCCGTCAAATTGTTCAAATGAGATTGGGTACATTGCCAAATGAATAGACTTTTAATTAAACCCTTTGGCTCAGAAACAATTTTCATCTGTTGAAGATACAAATGATTTTCGGGTCAAAAAAGAGTACCATCAAACTTCCTAAAATTTGCATTTTGATTACGGCAGGTATTGATAGCCTTTATACTAATGTTAGGGAATAATCATAATTGGGATGATTGTAAAAGGTCATGCTTGATAATCCGGATCCTAATTTACCAGATAATGGAATTTTTACCTTTAAAATTATAAGCACTGGTAAATCCTAAATTCTGAGGTTCCGCCAGATCTGCAACAATGAGCGGGATTTTCATGTCGCTTGCTCATTTCTTTTGGCAGGACTACGAGACAGAGGTTACAAAATCAGTGAACTTTGGGAAATGACATTCGAGGCACTAAGACAATTAAATAGCAGCACTGAGTACAGTATCTACCGGTTATAAGTGGATATATGGAAAAGCGAACAAACTATTTATTTATTGTCTAGGAGATGAAATTAATTTTGAAATTCGACCTACGGTGTAAATGCATTGCCTTTTTGCTAAATATTACGCGGAATCATTGAGACAGAGAGATTCAGTCTCATCTCTTTCTCGAACATCTATCTATTCATCTATTTATCTTGTCTACATACATACATACATACATACATACATACATACATACATATTTTATGAATTCATGCATTCGTATCTCTAGATGTTCGATGCCGAAAGAGTCTTACTGACATTATTATCACCTTGAAAAGAATCTCTCTCTCTCTCTCTCTCTCTCTCTCTCTCTGTATATATATATATATATATATATATATATATATATATATATATATATATATATATGTGTGTGTGTGTGTGTGTGTGTGTGTGTGTGTGTGTGTGAGATAGATAGACAGATTGCTTCCGTTGATACGTACCATGGTATATTTTTACTATACCGGCAGTTGGTAGTTGTCAGTAATGAATGTAGGGAAATTCCCGAGTAATCTTTTAAGAATTTAATATATTCAGCATATATTCATAATTCAAGACAAATATATTTAAAATATATTATTCTTAATTTACAAAGCAGTCGTACATGTCATAAATTCATTATTTTCAGTATTATACATACATTATACATCTTGCTTTATACATACATTACACATCTTGCTGTATACATACAGTATACATCTTACTTTATACATACATTACACATCTTACTTAGACATACATTACACATCTTGCCTAATACATACATTATACATTTTACTTTATACACACATTATACATCTTACTTTATACATGCATTACACATCTTGCTTTATACATACATTACACATATTGCTTTATACATACATTACACATCTTACTTTATACATACATTATACATCTTACTTTATACATACATTACACAGCTTGCTTTATACATACATTACACATCTTACATTATACATACATTACACATCTTGCTTTATACACACATTACACTTCTTGCTTTAAACATACATTATACATCTTAATTTATACATACATTACACATCTTACTTTATACATACATTACACATCTTGCTTTATACATACATTACACGTCTTACTTTATACATACATTATACATCTTGTCTTTTACATGCATTATATATCTTTAAATATACATTACACATCTTGCTTTATACATACATTATGTATCTTACTTTATACATACATTATACATCTTGCTTTATGCATACATTGCACATTCCTCCTTAATACATACATTACACATCTTGCTTTATACCTACATTATACATCTTGTTTTATCCATGCATTCTACATCATACTTTATACATACATTACACATCTTACTTTATACATACATTACACATCTTACTTTATACATACATTACACATCTTGCTTTATACATACATTATATTTTATGCATTACACATCTTGCTTTATACATACATTACACATCTTGCTGTATACATACATTATACATCTTACTTTATACATACATTATACATCTTACTTCATACATACATTATACATACATTATACAACTTACTTTATATATACATTACACATCCTGCTTTATACATACATTATATATCTTACTTTATACATACATTATATATCTTTATACACACATTATACATCTTACTTCATATATACATTACACAGCTTGCTTTATACATACATTATACATCTTACGTTATACATACATTATACATCTTACTTTATACATACATTACACATCCTGCTTTATACATTATACATCTTGCTTTATACATACGTTATACATCTAACTTTATATATACATTACACATCCTGCTTTATACATACATTATATATCTTACTTTATACATACATTACACATCTTGCTTTATACATACATTATATTTCATGCATTACACATCCTGCTTTATACATACATTACACATCTTGCTGTATACATACATTATACATCTATATACATACATTATACATCTTACTTTATGCATACATTACACATCTTTATACATACATTATACATCTTACTTTATACATACATTACACTTCTTGCTTTATACATACATTACACATCTTGCTGTATACATACATTATACATCTTACTTTATGCATACATTACACTTCTTGCTTTATACATACATTATACATCTTACTTTAAACATACATTATACTTCTTACTTTATACATACATTATAAATCTTGCTTTATACGTACATTATACATCTTGCTTTATACATACATTACACATCTTGTTTTATACATACATTATACATCTTACTTTAAACATACATTATACATCTTACTTTAAACATACATTATACATCTTACTTTATACATATATTATACATCTTACTTTATACATACATTATACATCTTACTTTATACATACATTACACATCTTGCTTTATACATACATTATACATCTTACTTTAAACAAACATTATGCTTCTTACTTTAAACATGCATTACACATCTTGCTTTATACGTACATTATACATCTTGCTTTATAAACATGTTATACATCTTGCTTTATACATACATTACACATCTTGCCTTAAACATACATTACACTTCTTGCTTTATACATACATTATACATCTTGCTTTATACATGCATTTTACATTTTAAACATACATTATACATGTTACGTTATACCTACATTGTGCATCTTGCTTTATACATACATTACACATCTTGCTTTATACATACATTACACGTTATTTTATACATGCATTACACATCTTGCCTTTTACATACATTACATATCTTGCTTTATACATACATTACACATCTTGCCTTATACATACATTACACATCTTACTTTATACATACATTATACATCTTACTTTATACATACATTATACATCTTACTTTATACATACATTACACATATTGTTTTATACATACATTACACATCTTGCTTCATACATACATTACACATCTTGCTTTATACATACATTACACATCTTGCTTTATACATACATTACACATCTTGTTTTATACATACATTACACATCTTGCTTTATATATACATTACACATCTTACTTTATACATACATTAAACATCTTTATACATACATGATACATCTTACTTTATACATACATGATACATCTTTAAACATACATTATACATCTTACGTTATACCTACATTGTACATCTTGCTTTATACATACATTACACATCTTGCTTTATACATACGTTACACATGTTATTTTATACATACATTACACATCTTGCCTTTTACATACATTACCCATCTGGTTTTATACATACATTACACATCTTGCCTTTTACATACATTACACATCTTGCTTTATACATACATTACACATCTTACTTTATGCATACATTACACATC